>CM053026.1:356716195-356895772 GCA_028564925.1 Lithobates sylvaticus | reverse complement strand
AACACTAAAAGCTGCAGATAATCAGAGAGAACCCACCTCATTTCCTGTCCAGACTTCTTGTTCCTGACTTCTATGACTCTAGGCATGATCTGTGAGTTTGAGCTAGGATGGTCTGCATGTAAATGAAGCCTGCCTGAAAATGTCCAATCCTCCAGACTTACATCCACATATTAAGACATTTTGGTATTTACATTACTCTTCTCTCCTGCTTGAATTAAGGCTGTGGGATCTTTGGAGGCTTACTGAGGCAGGGTGCTGTGATGTTTTCATGAAGTTGTATTACCCTGTGGGGTAGCATAAAAACCCAGTGATGATTCCACTGGGTCTAAAATAAGGTATTTAACGATAGTTAAAAATTAAAAATATTAGCATGTTGATAAGGAAAAGGAAGGAGCCAGGGAAAGCAAAATATAAGCCCTTCGGCTTTAACTAAATTTCTGATTTTTTAATATGACAAATGTGTCTTTATGGTTTTTATAACAATTTTAGGTTTTATGCTGGTCTAAATTTGACACATTGTAGGTATAATTTTGCATTTGGTACTGTCTCATTGACCAGTGTCTCGTGGTGAATGATTTTTGATATGTTTGATAAACTGAAAAAATTCAAGATTCACTGGAAAATGTATTTGATGATTTTTTCAGATTCACATTATTCACAAATCAATTTTCTCTTCACTCCTTAGGTATTCTCCACAGTGATTTTGATTTACTGGTCTTCTTTCTCCATGCACGGATTTTAGTCTGCTCACTGACTGAAAAGAATATACTCCCTATGAGGCTTATCTGATTTCTCAACTGTAGTCTCTGGGTTGCGGAGGTTACAGTATGAGATATTGTTAGCCAATTTAGACAACATAAATTGGCGGGCCAACAGCCTATCACAATAGCACGCCCAATTGTCACTATGCTAAAATAAATCTATTGTGTTTTCTTTTTTTCAAGAAGAAATTGGGAAGATTTCATATTTCAATTGTAAATGTCCCTAAAACCATTATAATGATTGGTTAATTATGTAGATTGTTAGCTGCAATGTTCAGAACCTCCAAACATATAGTAATTGTGTTTGTACATATTAAAACACTGGCAGCTATACATTTTGTGTATAATTCACTCCTCAATTTTCCTGTGTGTAAATATTGTATAAACCCTAAACAAAATGTTATGAAGATAACAGCACAAAAGTATTATTAATGCAATGGTTTCTGAGAAGGCCTGCTCAGAAAGATACTCTAACTGCTTGCTCAGCTTAAAAAAAAACTGCAAAATACTACAGTCAATGCTCTTGCCTAGGACTGACTTTGGTACGCTTCACTTTTGTGCTTGGGTAGGGTCAGGGCCAGATTAACATAGGGGATGATGGAGCTGCAGCTCCAGGTCCCTGCCTTAAAATCGTCTTGCCCAGCCAGCAGTATAAGCCCGATTTTCTCCTGTCCATTAACATCTATGGGACAGGAGAAGCTGTGTGTAAATGTAGGGGTGTTTGGCTGCATCTGTGTTGGCTCACTGTGGTTATTACAATGTCACAGTGCACAGTCCCCCCTACACAAATGGGAGAGGCTGAGTCGGCTCTGCCTTTCCCCTCCCCTCTCCCTCTGTGAAGTTTGTGAAGTGAAGGAGCCGTGTGGGTGGGAAATTATGAACAGAACACGGCAGATAGAAGGTGAACAGGATATCTCTGAGTGATGAGTCTCCAGGGACCATCCAAATGTGAGCTCAGTGACTGGACTCTTATCTCCCTTCCCTCGTTTTTAACTTTTTTTCCAGCAGTAGTTCTTATAACTGCAGCCAAAGTGTTTAGAATTGTGTCATCAGCCTGTGGTAGTGCTTGGTCCCTTGTGCTTTTAGGTGGGTTCACACTGGTTTGCTATGTTTTGGCCCATTGCTGGTGTATCCACAGTTTTCCTGCGTTTTACCCACAGTCCTATTGATTTCTATTAGGTTGTGTGTTTTTTCTGCATTTTCTGAAAGTGCACCAAAATTCCTACATGCTGCATCGTATCTTTGGCGCACTGTCAGAAAATGCAGCAAAAACCTGCAACCTGATATATATCAATAGGACTGCAGCTAAAACTGCAGATACATAAGCAGTGCAGCCAACTGCAGCACACCATTGTGAGCCCAAAGACTTGCACACACAAACCCCCTGTAGAACTTGGTCTGATCAATACTCCTGGCATACATACACACGGCCATACCATCCCAGCTCAGGAGGGGTGGGGGCTCCAGGGATTTGATTGACTATGCATGCCCTGTCCCTTCTATCTGTCCGGGCAGAGTCATGCAGGGAGTGGCAGGCTGCTGGTGGCAAGTGGCACACTATCTGGTGACAGGCTGCTAGTGGCAAGTGGCACACTGTATCTGGTGGCATGCTGCTGGTGGCAAGTGGCACACTGTATCTGGTTGCATGCTGCTGGTGGCAAGTGGCACACTGTATGTGGTTGCATGCTGCTGGTGGCAGGTTGCTGGTGGCAAGTGGCACACTGTGTCTAATGGCAAGTGGCACACCGTATCTGGTGGCATGCTGCTGATGGCAAGTGGGGTGGGTGCTCCAGGGATTTGATTGACTATGCAGGCCCTGTCACTTCTAAACACTGTATCTGGTGACAGGCTGCTGATGGCAAGTGGCACACTGCATCTGGTGACATGCTGCTTGTGGCAAGTGGCTCACTGTATCTGGTGGCATGCTGCTTGTGGCAAGTGGCACACTGTATCTGGTGGCAGACTGCTGTTGGCAAGTGGCACACCATATCTGGTGGCAAGTGGCACACTGTATCTGGTGGCAAGTGGCACACTGTATCTGGTGGCAGGCTGCTGGTGGCAAGTGGCACACTGTATCTGGTGGAAGGCTGCTGGTGGCAAGTGGCACACTGTATCTGATGGTGGCAAGTGACACGCTGCATCTGGCGGCAAGTGACACGCTGCATCTGGCGGCAAGTGACAAGCTCAGGTTCCCACTGATTCTGCATCATGGTGAGTTGAACTATTTCACTATATATTACAATGTAGTAATAGAAATAATGGAATTTGATCATCCTGATGCCATATCAAGCATAGTAGAATGAAACAATCAGCGCAAACCCACAAAAAACAAGTAAATAAAATAAGTGAAAGTGCAAGCTGAACACCAAAAAGGCCAATCACGAATCCTTCAAATAACAATGTGAAAAATAAAAATAAGTGCAGCGCATCTAAAAAATAATCAAAAATAATACAATAATAATAAGATATCATAAAATTATGATATGTATATGAAACACAATACACATAATGAAAAATAATCAAAAACAGTGACAAAAGTTCATGTCTTGTGAGTCCAAAATAAAACAGAGAGTGAATAACTGATTGTAGATAAAACACCCTGGTGACTGTAAATAAACAGAATATGTTCTTAAGGTGATATCCTCAACCGAAGGTAAATGGAGACTCTTACCAAATGTGCTATGCACATACGCATAGACTCAGTGGAGGGTGAAGTGTCTGATTCCAAGGGAAGCTGACTCCAATCAGGGCAAACGACCAATCAACTGGACGGATCTCCGGCAGATGATCTCCTCATATAATGGACAGCCCAATGCTAAGCAATGTGGATCCAGGCAAAAAAGATCTCCCAGCATATAATAATAGAAAAGAGGGGGGGGGGGACACTCTAAGTGTAGACTGTTGGTAAACGGTTTATTTAAAATTGAAGTTTAAAATACAACCTTGATGAAAAAGGTAAATGGTTGTGTCTGCAAATAACATAAGTTATGCAGTTGACAAAAAGTTAAGGCAATGCTGTAGGTACACTCGATATGCACAACTGCAGCAAGCAAAGCCTTATGGACATATGCATAAAAAAACAGCTCAAAGCTGCAAATGGGGAACAATTGCTGTTTAAAAAGGTCCCGCACTGCAGCAATGTAGAGAGATTGCGGAACGAAGCTGCTGGAGATAATGATAGACAGCGAGTGACTGATAGGCTTCTCCCCCGTACGTACGTTACGTCCTCCTGGACTTCGTCAGCGGTGGGTGGAGTCATCTGTCACTACGCCTCTCCTTTAATAGCAGCCAGCATGGTCTACGGGTGGAGACTATTAATCAGATAGAACTAATACAGCTGGCAAAGTCTAGCAGCATGGTGTCTCCTCTCCTGCTATTTAGACAACACTTCCCTCCTGGGGACATAGAGCTGACTCTGCTTTTAATACTAAATAGGATTAAAAATTTAAAAATTATGACCACATAAAGTTGCACTTATGCGTGTCATACAGTCAATTAACCGTATAGATATTTTAACCATGTACAGGCACCAGTATGATGCTAGTTGAATTATTTTTGTTGTGTTGAAAGCAACAAATTAAAATAAATCAATGTCACTCGCTCCTATCATCATCTCCGAATGTATACATTACATACATATAACCAATTGAAAAATATATAAACTTGAACAAAATTAATTATTTAGTAATAAAAATATGAAAGAATTAATTATTACTATGAAGAGTATGTGTTGGATATTCATAGTATAAAACAACATATAATGAAATGGACAAATCAGTATTGCTCACTTATCTGATATGAAGCAATTCAAGTCAAATTCTACGTTTAACCCCCTTGGCACCGAAACCTGCATCTCGTGAATCCAAAAAGATTCACGGCGACTTAATTGCCTCAAAAAATTCCCCCCTCTCCAATGAGGGGTGACTCGCTCAAGTCCCCAGAATTTTAAACATTTAGGATCCCTATTATGGTAGAGCCTAAAGTGTTTTGACACATTGTGGGTTACTAGCCCTTTCTTAATATTATTCACGTGCTCGCCTATGCGCACACTCAGAGATCTGGAGGTTCTACCAATGTACTGCTTACCGCAGTCACACTCCAAAGCATATACCACACCAATGGTGTTACACGTGATCAAACTTTTAATCGGATGTGTAACACCAGTGGTGGTGCTAGAAAATTCTTTTTTCTTTTTGTTGTTGTGCTTACACTGTTTGCACGGCTGGCATCGTCCACAGGCGTAAAAACCTGTTAAGAAAGAAAATATGGTATTTTCTTTCACAATGGGGGGATCTAGTACACTGGGGGCTATTACATCCCTAAGGGTGGGTGCTTTTTTATAGATAAATCTGGGGCGTGGCGGCAGGACACTTCCCAGAATATTATCCTTTTTGAGGATATCCCAGTGCCTCATAACAATCTTTTCAAACTTTTTATGCTGAATATTAAAATCCAGAATAATCCGGAATTCTGATCCAGCTTTTGGTGATCTCTTGGGTTGTGAATCAGATACCAGAGTGGTGCGATCAAGCTTGCTGACTGTCTGTATCTCATTAGAAATAACATCTTTATTATATCCTTTCTGAAAAAATCGTTCAGCCAGAACATTCGACTGAGCGAAAAAATCGGTTTCCAAGGAACAGTTCCTTTTCAACCTTATGAATTGTCCCCTTGGAATGTTGCATAACCAGGATTGGTGATGGCAACTATCCAAGGGGATAAAACTATTTCTGTCTGTTGTTTTAAAAAAAATTTTTGGTTTTAAAACCTGGGCCATCCCTAAAGATCTCTAAGTCAAGGAATGAGATCCGTTCCGGATGTGCAATCCAAGAAAGTTTAATATTTTTAGTGTTACCATTCAGTCTGGACATGAAAAGTTCAAGGCTAGTCATGTTTCCCTCCCACACGATCATGAGATCGTCTATATACCTATAATATTGTTTGAGCTCGGTGGGTCTATTGTTAAAAACAATACCCTCCTCCCAGAAAGCCATGAATAAATTAGCGACACTTGGAGCGAAACGTGCTCCCATTGCGACTCCAAGTGTCTGTAGGAAAAACTTGTGGTCATACCAGAAGTAGTTTCTACTCAAACAAAAGTCTAATGCTTCCAACAGAAAATTCTGATGATTGATCGATAGATTAGACCCTTCAAGAGCCCACTTCACAGATAACAATGCATCTTGATGACCTATGATGGTGTATAAAGAACCCACATCTGCTGTCACAAGAAGAGTATGATCGTTAGCAGGAGTTGATTCTATGATCTGGATGGCATGTTTGGTATCTTTAAGGAATGCAGTGGTTTTTACAACTAGAGGTTTAAGGAAAAAGTCAATATATTGTCCCAAACGTGCGGTGACCGAATCAATCCCATTTACTATGGGTCTGCCCGGAGGTCTACACTGGTCTTTATGAATTTTAGGTAGAAAATAAATAATAGGCCTTCTACAGGCACTGGGATCCAAATAGAGGGACTCCTTTTTATTTAAAATCCCTCTGTCTTTCCCTGATAGTACTAAATCATGAAGTTCTCCTTTGAAAGTATGAACTGGGTCAGTACCTAGTATCCGGTAAGTATTACCATCAGATAATAGTCTGTCCATCTCTTCTTTATAGTATTGTTTATTCATGATCACCAGACCTCCTCCTTTATCCGCAGGGCGGACTACAACCTCCTTATTATTTTCTAAAGAAGCTATTCCTTTCTTCAAAAAATAGGGGTCCCTTACTTTCTTGATCTTCATCGCCTCCAGATCACTGGAAACCATGTTTTTAAAGACTTCTATATGTCTGTGGTCATTTTTGGGTGGGTTAAATACGGATTTGTTGGCTAGATTAGAGTGAATGCCCTGTGTGGCGCCCTCAATAGCACTGACTGGTGCTGGCCGAGGTTCACCTGGTTTAGAAAAAAAGTATCTTTTAATATTTAAAGATCTAACAAATTTTTGTAGGCTAATGTACGTCTGAAATTTACTAAAATTCCGGACAGGGGCAAATTTGAGTCCTTTGTCTAAAGTTCTCAACTCTTCATCTGATAAAACTGCATCACTAATATTGTATATACCCGCCCCAACTATACTCTTTGCCTTTTGAATTCTTCTTCCTGCTCTTCTTCCTCTCTTTCCCTTCTTTTCCCTCCTTGTTTGCTCCCTGATGGTGTATGTCCCCATGGGTCCTGCCAATGCGATTGGCGCTGCCCTAAAAAATTGTCAGTATGTGCTGAATCGTCTTGAAAGAGAGGTGTAAAACGATTTTGGGTGGGGATATAAGGCCTTTCAAAATAAGGAGCCGGAAGACCAATATTTTGAGCAAGAGTGGTGGGTCTTTCATATGCAGGTGCACCAGGTGCCATATTAGAACTACCCCTTTGTGTATGACCATAATTCCCATATTGGGGATATCCACGCTGTGGAAAACCTCCCCTGGGTGGTTTGTACACTTCTCTGAATTCATTGGTATACTCTTGTTGTGGATATTGGGGATTGGTGGGGATTGGACGCTGTCCCCTTCCTCTTCCTCCTCTCTGTAAATTCCCTCTATTCCTATTATTAGAGCGACTTCCCCTATTAGCGGGTGGTACTCTGTTGGCATCTAATATAGGTCCCATATTATTGGTATACGTATTGGGAATAGGTTGATTAAGCTTAGGGGGGACATTTGAAGGGGCTGCCTCCATGTTAATGTTTGTAGACTGCCATTTAAAAATCTCTCCATGTGTAAAATCACTGGAGTCTCTGATATATTTCGTTTTCTTTTTCTCCTGAATTTCCTTATCCCACTTTAACATTTTATTTTTCAATTCACCCGAGAGTTTAGAAAAATCAGATGACTCTTTAAATGGTTCAATCTTAATCTTTAGATCAGAAATTTGTTTATCCAAAATTTTCATCTTCCTATGTTTTCTTGTAAGGAGAAGATCTATGAGGTCCTGACTTTTTTGGAGGAAAAAATTTTGCCATTCCAACATTGACTCATCATCAGTAAGTCCATCATTAGGTGGTAAATCCCAGCGAAGTCGCCTAGGGATTAGCTTACACTTGGTGTATTGTTCAAATGTAGCAATATCCCACCATGCTTTGATCTTTTTTTCAAAAGCATAACCCAGTTTTTTGAAACACACTGACAGGTCATCTTGATGGGCTGGAAAGGGTATATCTGAAAAAACCTCATTAAGTTTAACCTCCCTAGTGTCAAGGAAATGAAAAACATCCATGGTTGCTGCTGATAGGAATGTGATTAAAATAAGTACAATAGAATGGAACAATCAGCGCAAACCCACAAAAAACAAGTAAATAAAATAAGTGAAAGTGCAAGCTGAACACCAAAAAGGCCAATCACGAATCCTTCAAATAACAATGTGAAAAATAAAAATAAGTGCAGCGCATCTAAAAAATAATCAAAAACAATACAATAATAATAAGATATCATAAAATTATGATATGTATATGAAACACAATACACATAATGAAAAATAATCAAAAACAGTGACAAAAGTTCATATCTTGTGAGTCCAAAATAAAACAGAGAGTGAATAACTGATTGTAGATAAAACACCCTGGTGACTGTAAATAAACAGAATATGTTCTTAAGGTGATATCCTCAACCGAAGGTAAATGGAGACTCTTACCAAATGTGCTATGCACATACGCATAGACTCAGTGGAGGGTGAAGTGTCTGATTCCAAGGGAAGCTGACTCCAATCAGGGCAAACGACCAATCAACTGGACGGATCTCCGGCAGATGATCTCCTCATATAATGGACAGCCCAATGCTAAGCAATGTGGATCCAGGCAAAAAAGATCTCCCAGCATATAATAATAGAAAAGAAGGGGGGGACACTCTAAGTGTAGACTGTTGGTAAACGGTTTATTTAAAATTGAAGTTTAAAATACAACCTTGATGAAAAAGGTTGCCCTGATTGGAGTCAGCTTCCCTTGGAATCAGACACTTCACCCTCCACTGAGTCTATGCGTATGTGCATAGCACATTTGGTAAGAGTCTCCATTTACCTTCGGTTGAGGATATCACCTTAAGAACATATTCTGTTTATTTACAGGCACCAGGGTGTTTTATCTACAATCAGTTATTCACTCTCTGTTTTATTTTGGACTCACAAACATGAACTTTTGTCACTGTTTTTGATTATTTTTCATTATGTGTATTGTGTTTCATTTACATATCATAATTTTATGATATCTTATTATTATTGTTTTTTTTACAATCAGTTATTCACTCTCTGTTTTATTTTGGACTCACAAGACATGAACTTTTGTCACTGTTTTTGATTATTTTTCATTATGTGTTTTGTGTTTCATATACATATCATTATTTTATGATATCTTATTATTATTGGATTATTTTTCATTTCCTTGACAATAGGGAGGTTAAACTTAATGAGGTTTTTTCAGATATACCCTTTCCAGCCCATCAAGATGACCTGTCAGTGTGTTTCAAAAAACTGGGTTATGCTTTTGAAAAAAAGATCAAAGCATGGTGGGATATTGCTACATTTGAACAATACACCAAGTGTAAGCTAATCCCTAGGCGACTTCGCTGGGATTTACCACCTAATGATGGACTTACTGATGATGAGTCAATGTTGGAATGGCAAAATTTTTTCCTCCAAAAAAGTCAGGACCTCATAGATCTTCTCCTTACAAGAAAACATAGGAAGATGAAAATTTTGGATAAACAAATTTCTGATCTAAA
This sequence comes from Lithobates sylvaticus, assembly GCA_028564925.1. Lineage (NCBI taxonomy): Eukaryota > Metazoa > Chordata > Amphibia > Anura > Ranidae > Lithobates > Lithobates sylvaticus. The sequence continues at coordinate 356,886,299 of CM053026.1, read as the reverse complement.
GATTAAGATTGAACCATTTAAAGAGTCATCTGATTTTTCTAAACTCTCGGGTGAATTGAAAAATAAAATGTTAAAGTGGGATAAGGAAATTCAGGAGAAAAAGAAAACGAAATATATCAGAGACTCCAGTGATTTTACACATGGAGAGATTTTTAAATGGCAGTCTACAAACATTAACATGGAGGCAGCCCCTTCAAATGTCCCCCCTAAGCTTAATCAACCTATTCCCAATACGTATACCAATAATATGGGACCTATATTAGATGCCAGCAGAGTACCACCCGCTAATAGGGGAAGTCGCTCTAATAATAGGAATAGAGGGAATTTACAGAGAGGAGGAAGAGGAAGGGGACAGCGTCCAATCCCCACCAATCCCCAATATCCACAACAAGAGTATACCAATGAATTCAGAGAAGTGTACAAACCACCCAGGGGAGGTTTTCCACAGCGTGGATATCCCCAATATGGGAATTATGGTCATACACAAAGGGGTAGTTCTAATATGGCACCTGGTGCACCTGCATATGAAAGACCCACCACTCTTGCTCAAAATATTGGTCTTCCGGCTCCTTATTTTGAAAGGCCTTATATCCCCACCCAAAATCGTTTTACACCTCTCTTTCAAGACGATTCAGCACATACTGACAATTTTTTAGGGCAGCGCCAATCGCATTGGCAGGACCCATGGGGACATACACCATCAGGGAGCAAACAAGGAGGGAAAAGAAGGGAAAGAGAGGAAGAAGAGCAGGAAGAAGAATTCAAAAGGCAAAGAGTATAGTTGGGGCGGGTATATACAATATTAGTGATGCAGTTTTATCAGATGAAGAGTTGAGAACTTTAGACAAAGGACTCAAATTTGCCCCTGTCCGGAATTTTAGTAAATTTCAGACGTACATTAGCCTACAAAAATTTGTTAGATCTTTAAATATTAAAAGATATTTTTTGTCTAAACCAGGTGAACCTCGGCCAGCACCAGTCAGTGCTATTGAGGGCGCCACACAGGGCATTCACTCTAATCTAGCCAACAAATCCGTATTTAACCCACCCAAAAATGACCACAGACATATAGAAGTCTTTAAAAACATGGTTTCCAGTGATCTGGAGGCGATGAAGATCAAGAAAGTAAGGGACCCCTATTTTTTGAAGAAAGGAATAGCTTCTTTAGAAAATAATAAGGAGGTTGTAGTCCGCCCTGCGGATAAAGGAGGAGGTCTGGTGATCATGAATAAACAATACTATAAAGAAGAGATGGACAGACTATTATCTGATGGTAATACTTACCGGATACTAGGTACTGACCCAGTTCATACTTTCAAAGGAGAACTTCATGATTTAGTACTATCAGGGAAAGACAGAGGGATTTTAAATAAAAAGGAGTCCCTCTATTTGGATCCCAGTGCCTGTAGAAGGCCTATTATTTATTTTCTACCTAAAATTCATAAAGACCAGTGTAGACCTCCGGGCAGACCCATAGTAAATGGGATTGATTCGGTCACCGCACGTTTGGGACAATATATTGACTTTTTCCTTAAACCTCTAGTTGTAAAAACCACTGCATTCCTTAAAGATACCAAACATGCCATCCAGATCATAGAATCAACTCCTGCTAACGATCATACTCTTCTTGTGACAGCAGATGTGGGTTCTTTATACACCATCATAGGTCATCAAGATGCATTGTTATCTGTGAAGTGGGCTCTTGAAGGGTCTAATCTATCGATCAATCATCAGAATTTTCTGTTGGAAGCATTAGACTTTTGTTTGAGTAGAAACTACTTCTGGTATGACCACAAGTTTTTCCTACAGACACTTGGAGTCGCAATGGGAGCACGTTTCGCTCCAAGTGTCGCTAATTTATTCATGGCTTTCTGGGAGGAGGGTATTGTTTTTAACAATAGACCCACCGAGCTCAAACAATATTATAGGTATATAGACGATCTCATGATCGTGTGGGAGGGAAACATGACTAGCCTTGAACTTTTCATGTCCAGACTGAATGGTAACACTAAAAATATTAAACTTTCTTGGATTGCACATCCGGAACGGATCTCATTCCTTGACTTAGAGATCTTTAGGGATGGCCCAGGTTTTAAAACCAAAATTTTTTTTAAAACAACAGACAGAAATAGTTTTATCCCCTTGGATAGTTGCCATCACCAATCCTGGTTATGCAACATTCCAAGGGGACAATTCATAAGGTTGAAAAGGAACTGTTCCTTGGAAACCGATTTTTTCGCTCAGTCGAATGTTCTGGCTGAACGATTTTTTCAGAAAGGATATAATAAAGATGTTATTTCTAATGAGATACAGACAGTCAGCAAGCTTGATCGCACCACTCTGGTATCTGATTCACAACCCAAGAGATCACCAAAAGCTGGATCAGAATTCCGGATTATTCTGGATTTTAATATTCAGCATAAAAAGTTTGAAAAGATTGTTATGAGGCACTGGGATATCCTCAAAAAGGATAATATTCTGGGAAGTGTCCTGCCGCCACGCCCCAGATTTATCTATAAAAAAGCACCCACCCTTAGGGATGTAATAGCCCCCAGTGTACTAGATCCCCCCATTGTGAAAGAAAATACCATATTTTCTTTCTTAACAGGTTTTTACGCCTGTGGACGATGCCAGCCGTGCAAACAGTGTAAGCACAACAACAAAAAGAAAAAAGAATTTTCTAGCACCACCACTGGTGTTACACATCCGATTAAAAGTTTGATCACGTGTAACACCATTGGTGTGGTATATGCTTTGGAGTGTGACTGCGGTAAGCAGTACATTGGTAGAACCTCCAGATCTCTGAGTGTGCGCATAGGCGAGCACGTGAATAATATTAAGAAAGGGCTAGTAACCCACAATGTGTCAAAACACTTTAGGCTCTACCATAATAGGGATCCTAAATGTTTAAAATTCTGGGGACTTGAGCGAGTCACCCCTCATTGGAGAGGGGGGAATTTTTTGAGGCAATTAAGTCGCCGTGAATCTTTTTGGATTCACGAGATGCAGGTTTCGGTGCCAAGGGGGTTAAACGTAGAATTTGACTTGAATTGCTTCATATCAGATAAGTGAGCAATACTGATTTGTTGATTTCATTATATGTTGTTTTTTACTATGAATATCCAACACATACTCTTCATAGTAATAATTAATTCTTTCATATTTTTATTACTAAATAATTAATTTTGTTCAAGTTTATTTATATATTTTTCAATTGGTTATATGTATGTAATGTATACATTCGGAGATGATGATAGGAGCGAGTGACATTGATTTATTTTAATTTGTTGCTTTCAACACAACAAAAATAATTCAACTAGCATCATACTGGTGCCTGTACATGTTTAAAATATCTATACGGTTAATTGACTGTATGACACGCATAAGTGCATCTTTATGTGGTCATAATTTTTTAATTTTTAAATTTTTAATCCTATTTAGTATTAAAAGCAGAGTCAGCTCTATGTCCCCAGGAGGGAAGTGTTGTCTAAATAGCAGGAGAGGAGACACCATGCTGCTAGACTTTGCCAGCTGTATGAGTTCTATCTGATTAATAGTCTCCACCCATAGACCATGCTGGCTGCTATTAAAGGAGAGGCGTAGTGACAGATGACTCCACCCACCGCTGACGAAGTCCAGGAGGACGTAACGTACGTACGGGGGAGAAGTTTATCAGTCACTCGCTGTCTATCATTATCTCCAGCGGCTTCGTTCCGCAATCTCTCTACATTGCTGCAGTGCGGGACCTTTTTAAACAGCAATTGTTCCCCATTTGCAGCTTTGAGCTGTTTTTTTATGCATATGTCCATAAGGCTTTGTTTGCTGCAGTTGTGCATATCGAGTGTACCTACAGCATTGCCTTAACTTTTTGTCAACTGCATAACTTATGTTATTTGCAGACACAACCATTTACCTTTTTCATCAAGGTTGTATTTTAAACTTCAATTTTAAATAAACCGTTTACCAACAGTCTACACTTAGAGTGTCCCCCCCTTCTTTTCTATTATTATATGCTGGGAGATCTTTTTTGCCTGGATCCACATTGCTTAGCATTGGGCTGTCCATTATATGAGGAGATCATCTGCCGGAGATCCGTCCAGTTGATTGGTCGTTTGCCCTGATTGGAGTCAGCTTCCCTTGGAATCAGACACTTCACCCTCCACTGAGTCTATGCGTATGTGCATAGCACATTTGGTAAGAGTCTCCATTTACCTTCGGTTGAGGATATCACCTTAAGAACATATTCTGTTTATTTACAGTCACCAGGGTGTTTTATCTACAATCAGTTATTCACTCTCTGTTTTATTTTGGACTCACAAGACATGAACTTTTGTCACTGTTTTTGATTATTTTTCATTATGTGTATTGTTTTTCATATACATATATATTTAATTTGTTTTAGCAAAAAATTTAGCATTTTCATTTTGTTTCCATTAAAAGGCCCACCAAAATTCTCATCACCAGGTCCATAATGCTCTTAATCTGGCCCTGGGTAGGGTGAGTGTGCCATTTTACCTGTTTTTAATGAGTAGCTTTAACATACAAGTTAAAATCCTTGCTCTATTGAAAAGAATATAGCTGGTAGCAAGCCACGGTCATCCTTCACAAAAATTAAGATGCAGTTCCAGGCAGCAAGTAAAAGCAAACTGTGAGCCACTAATTAGAAAGGGATTTCACTTTGATTCTGTGCAATGCAGTGCACAATAAGCATATAAGAATTTTGTAGGACAGCAGGAGTGTATTTCCTGTAGCCTAAGCTGTGCAACCTCTTTGCTGCTTTCTGCTTCACGAATCACATTTAAAATTCTAAAGCAGGTTTAAACATAATTTCTAGTTGTGAGAAACCACTAGTATTTTTTTTTAAATCAGAATTTTGCAAAATAGAATGGGTGTTCCAGCATTACTAGTAGGCGTTAACAAGGATCACCAGATAACAAAGACAATTGGTTTGGTCAAAAAAAATGAACTTCTCAGTGGGTAAGCTGTGCTCACTGTCTGCATACTTTTCAGTTTTATCCTTTTAGCTAAAACCACTTAATTTTTAATAATGCTAAAAGCACTTCAAAGCATTTCATTTTTACTTTAACCTTTACCAAAATTCTATTTTCTATAGTTTCATAATTGTGGATGTCCATGCTGAATCTGAAAAAAACTAAATTGTGATTTTAAGGCATATAGTGAAGAAAATGTTATAATTATCATAAAATATCATTTCCTTTCCCTGCATTGAATAAAGCTCCAGCGAGAATCCCATGTTTACAATAAAATACTAAAAATGTTAGAGGGAAAGTTGCACACGGGCAAAGGGTGTAGGCTCCAAAGCAGACAAGGGCAATGAGAAAATACGAACCTTTAAAAAATAAATAAAGGCTGGATCATTAAACCTACCCATCACCAATGTCACGATAAGCACCCTGGTCCCAAAATTATCAGCATTATCTAAAAAATGTGCATATTACTAAAACAAATTTGTAAAGTTCAAAGCAGCGCTATTTAAATTAAGCTAAAAGAAAATAATTGTAAAGAAAACATTTGTCCTTTTGTATAACAACAAAATTCCTTGTTATTCTTCTGTGCTTGAAACACCTTGTACTTCTACCCAAAATTGGAAAAGCAGCTCACTCATGCCCCGTACACACGATCGGACTTTCCAGCGGACAATCCGCCGGACTTTGCAGCGGAGGTCCGCCGGACTTTCCGAATGAGCGGACTTGCCCACACACGAGCACACACGAACTGACTTTCCGGCAGACTAGGTCCGACGGACAATCCGCCGGACTTTCCAAATGAACGGACTTGCCCACACATGGACTAAAGTCCATTCATTTTGAACGTGACTCGAGGTACGACGGGACTTGAGAAGGAAGTCAATCTCGCCGCTTTCATCTGCGAGATTGACACCTTGCGAGCCCCGTTGCCTGGTATGGATTTTGAGGGTAACCCCCTGCGCCAAAAAAACGGCGTAGGGGTCCCCCCAAAGTCCATATCAGACCCTTATCTGAGCATGCAGCCAGGCCGGTCAGAAAAGAGGGTGGGGACGAGCGAGCGCCCCCCCCCTGCTGCCATACCAGGCCGCATGCCCTCAACATGGGGGGGTGGTGCTTTGGGAGAGGGGGGCGGCGGCGGCGGCGACGAACCAGAAGCCCAGGCCAATGCTAGTAAAAGAGCTGGAAGAAGATAGTGGAGGAGCCCGGCAGAACAACCGGAGAGCGGGAGAAGAGGCCAGAAAGTCTGATCATGTGTACGCGGCATCAGTGATACAGTATGTGTCTCTACCTATCCAACTGCTTGCTTCTTTCACCACCTGGGAAATCCTGAACTAATCTCCACAGCAAACTTACTCATAAGAGTAATATACTGTATATAGTGTAGAGGAAACATACATTCCATACAGTGAACTTCCATTTTGCTTTATTAAAAATATGTAAGCACAACAACACATACATGTATTGAGTGTTTATAAGCACTACTAAAATCAGACAACACCTAAACAGAGATCCACACTAACCACAATTCTTAATGAAGCGCTTACATGACAAATGTGATGTCAACCAAACTCTATGCATTTTGTCAGCAAGAGCCTTCTTCGGGAGAAGAGTGCCTGACTGTTAACACCTAAAACTGCCTCGCTTTCATTCTACCCCTTCTTGTCATAGCAATCCCAAATATTTATGCAACCCATATAATTAATCATTATGTTTTTATGTTCCTCCAATCATCCCGGATTCAGGACAATCCTCCCCAGAGAATAACCAGTGTGTGGAGAGATCCGATGATGAAGCCACACAGTTGGGAGAACTAGTAAAGAAAGTCCAGCATCCTCCACACTTCTGCACTGGAACTTTTTACTTTGGACTTTTCATATCATATATGTCTATATGTTATGGTGTTGCACAGTATTGATTTAAATGCAATATGATTTTATGATCCGTTCCACATATAATTTACACTGTTTTGATATTTTACTGGCCCATATATGACTTTGTGAGTCAGTTTATATTTATGCACATTTTTACAAGCGCTGCACTTTTTCTATATACACTATTTGTTCGCAATTGTTTGTTGATTGTAATGCTGGCAGCTTTATTTTGTTTATAATCAATCAGCGCTGTATTCTCTACTATATTATTATAATATAAATATGTTTATCCCAGTTCATACAAATAGAAAAATCACCATCATTAATACAATTCTCTCACCCATCATAAATCTAAAACGAAATTTAGATCCGCCTCACCATTTTAGCCCATAGAAATCAGAGTATCCACTTTATGTCATTTTGGAATGTACGTCTGATAATATTAGACCCTGTCCACTGTCTAATTCCCCTATCAAGCCTGCAAGAATGTAGCCCTCCTGGGTCCCTATTATGTACCTTTTTATAATGGGATGATAGGTCATGTTTTTTAAAAACCCTTTTTAATATTATATGCATATTCTTATAAATCTACACTCAGAACTTCAGTAGTCCAACCTACATACTAGAGGCAACACTGGCACTGCAGCATGTATGTTATATTTGTGGTATAGGAAAAAATATGTCAATTGTAAAACTCATTGCTATTAGAAATAAGTTATAGCTTTTTTTTCTGCTCTGTGTTTTATTATTTGTATATGTAGCACACCAGTCCCATGTGAAAAAAAAAGTGCTGCCACTTTGGAGAAAAAAGAGCTTTGAGTTCTGGATTATGACCCTGATAAGATTAATACACATGCACATATTAATAAATATAAATATATGAAAAAAGGTAATTTATCTGGAGATGGACCCACATGCTAAGTCAGATGTTCATAACTCGGGGACCCCATGTGCATGTTAGAAGATGTTTTAAAAAATCTGTTAAATACCATAGCAGATATTAAAGTAATGGAAAGGTTATTATTAGACCACACTACTCACAAAATGTTAGTAAAAGATCTCACTGTCCATGTTTCTAAAGAATCAAAAAGTTGCTGGTTAAAAAAAAAAGGTTGAATTAAGGATTTTTTAACTCAATATTTGGTTCCAGAATTATATTTTATCCACTGAAGATCTTTAATTTGTTACTTTGATTAAATCATTGACTTTCAGGTTAGGATATTATATCCTAATAATATATACATATTTTTTTTAATTTATTTCTGCAACCCATAGTTTTGACTACTGAGATTTTCAGTATATTGGTGTTGGGGTGATTATGTTCATGTGGTAGAATGGTTTTAAAATGAGTTGTGCCAGTCTAAACTGTGTTTTAGGGCATGCCAACCCACTTTTATCAAACAGAATGGAACAGTGCAGATAGAAATCAGTTGCCCATTTAGGGGTTTCCAAAATCAACGTGAACAGTGAAACTAAAATGCCAAGCCACCTGGCCCCCCATCAGCAGCACACTGGTCTTCTTACCAGACCCTTCAACCGTATTGCCTAGCTTTCCTGGTTCTCTTGGCTCACTCAGCCTTTAGTCCCAGAACCCTGCTGCACGGCCCACTCCTGGTCTCTGAATAGGGGTTCTCCAGACACCCTGGCTCTCTTGCAGCTACTCGCTACTCTGTCACGAACTGCACCTTTACTGTGCAGACATACACACTCTGGCTGCTCCGTGCAGCTTCCCTGACTTTAGAGGAAGGGAGACCTCCTGTCTCCCTGGTAGAGCCTTGAGAAATGCACCTGGACACACACTCTGCTGGTCTTTATAAAAAACCTGGACACAGGATTGGAGACTTCTTCCCACCCAAGGCATTTTGAAGTCTCTGAGCTCCAGTCCTAGATCTGGGAGCTATAAAACCTGGAGAAAGATGAAAACCCACTGTTATGTACCTAGTAGGTGAGCCCGAATTGCAGAGGATGGCCTCTCTTACGCCTCCGACTCGAGGCCCTGATAGGATAAACAGAAAGCAAAGGAGTGAGGAGTGGTACGAGTGCCTGGCAGGATCAACAGCAGGAGGTCAGTCCAGAGGTTCAAGAGATTCCTTGCAGAAGGTAGAAGGCAGGCACTGGAACAGCAGGCTGGTACCTGGAGCAGGCAGGATGGGTAGACAGGCACAGCAGGCTGGAACTGGAACAGCAGACTGAAACCAGGAACAAGCTGGATCAGCAGATAGGCACAACAGGCTGGAACTGTAATAATGGACTGGAACCAGGAACAAGCTGGATCAGCAAACAGGCACAGCAGGCTGGAACTGGAACAGCGGACTGGAACCAGGAACAAGCTGGATCAGCAGATAGGCACAACAGGCTGGAACTTGAACAGCGGACTGGAACCAGGAGCAAGCTGGAGAGGGACTTTAGGAAAGTCAGGCAAACCGGGTCGGTTATTAGGCGGGCAGCAGAAGGATCAGAAGAGCAGGCAGAAGAGTAGTCAGCCAGGCCAGGGGTCAGATGCAGGCGGATAGCAGGAATGGTCACAGGCAAGCCAGATGAACACAGGAACAGATTTCAGATGAGCAAGGAACACACAGAACGCTGTAGCGCAGACAGCAAAGTTCACATGTGTCAATCAAGTCAATCAGGTTTAAATAGCCCATCTGGCACTAATGGGCATGCGCGCGCACATGCGCATTGGCACCCGCAATTGCACACCAGCAGGTCAAGATTGTCTGTTGCTGGCAGGATCTTCCTGACAATTCTCCCCCCCAAGCCTCAGGATGCCCATCCAGGCCAACTTCTCAGGATGGGACCTTTTAAATGATTGAATCAGACTCTTAGCATGGATATTCCCTTCAGGTTTCCATGAGTTCTCTTCAGGCACATAACCCCTCCAATTGATCAAGAATTGGATTTGATTGTTTCTACTCTGAACTCCTCCTCTCCATCCACTATTACAGGGTCAGGATGTCAGCATGCGCATTGGCACCCGCGATCGCGCACCAGCAGGTCTGGGTCGTCTGTTGCTGGCAGGATCTTCCTGACACCCACCTTTCTCCGTTTAGAACTGACATTCTGGAGTCTCACACGCTGCATATGTGCGAACCACTGTGCAAACGTTTGGGGTCCCACTTTTTCCGACGAGAATTACGACCGCGTGTACGCGGCATAAGAACTAATGCCGGTTTGAAGCAAAAAGGGTAGTAACATCAAATATTGATTTGGTTTTGATTTTTTTCTGTCCATTCACTTTGCATTTTGTAAATTGATAAAAATAAACAAAGAATTAAAATATATATATTTTTAAAGCATTCTTACTTAACAGCATTTCTTCACACCTGCCTAAAACTGATCAACAGCATTTTATCGTCAGCTTATCTTTGGAGCTCAGTCCATCTTTCTTAAGACACTAAAACATGGAGGTGAACAAACTAATAAACCACCCACCAACAACCCCTCCAAGTATCACACAGTGCAAGGGTAGAAATGCACATAAAAGTGTCAAATTACAATAGTCCATCAAAAAAGCAAAATATATTACATCCTAGTATAGTCTAAGAATCAGCCAGTTTTACCCAGAGAACCCCACATGGGAGGTTGGACTTAGCTGCATGCTGACCCTACATTGTGACCCCTAGGTTCATACTGCTGTAGTACCATGGATCATAAGTCTAAAGAGACCAGGAAGTATTTCTGGAGCAGATAAATGAACTGTGGGCAATGGTGGGAGGGAATAGGTCACCAGGTTACAGTCCAGCGGCCAGGGTTAGCTTAGGAAACAGATGGTCAGGATGGGGCAGGCAGCAAACATGGATTACCAGGAAAAAGTCTGAGCTCAGGGCAAGCGGCAGACACAGATACCCAAGAGCAAGCCAGAGGTCAGTGCAAGCAGCAGATATGGATAATTAGGAACATGCCAGAGATCAGGACAGGCTAACCAGAAAAAAACTGACGTTGGGGCAGGTAGAAGACCAAGTTATTCAGGAACATACCAGAGGTCAGGCAGGCAGTTGGCTCAGATAATCATAAACAAGCCAGAAGTCAGGGCCAGCAGCAGACATGGATAACCAAAAACAAGCCACAGGTCAGGGCAGGCAGAAGACATGGATTACCAGGAACAAGCCAGAGGCCAGTACACAGGGATCAGTAAATAAGATTGGATAAGGGAAGGCACACCTAGGCGCTGATAAGCTAGCTTGTAAAAGTTCTGCTCAGGCAGTGAACTAGAACATGCATCAAGTTTTAATAAGGTGGGTAAAACAGGTACAGAGGTACTCTATTTATCTCTGCTGTATTACCAATGAGTGACTCTATACCGGTTTTGGATTTTTATGAGATTCTTTGTTGGTGAGCATCTGGGCATCTGCCTTGTACATAGAGTGCAGTAGTTACCTTTGAGACTTCCTAAAGGGATCAGAGTATATCCACTTTGTTTCATTTTGACCCGTGAGTGCCTCTATACCTGTTTTGGATTAATTATATGTTATTTATTCTAGGCGGAGGTTTTATATTTTATATTTTGTTTTCTACATTGACATAGGAATGGCAGTCATGGGGTTAATGATGTGGGTTGCATAAATGTTTGTCATTACTATGATATCAAGGGTTGAAGTGAAAAGAGATGCAGTTTTATGCACGATGACAACCAGTCCTCCTTATCTTCCTTAAGAATTTGCTTATTAATTTAACACGTAGGAAAGGGTTTGGGTAATGTCATTACATTGGTCATGTGCATGCTACTTGCTTCTATTGCTGCTATGAGATTTTAATAGTGGTTATAAGCAGTCAATACACGTGAGTGCTTTTGCGCTTATATATTTTTAATAAAGCAAAGTGGAACTTGATTATGAGAAGGTTCTTTGTTTCCTTTATGTTATCTATATTACCCTTATGAGAAGTTTGATGCAGAGAATGGTTCAGGATTTTGAAATCTTTTGAAAAGTGATGGTGTTACAAGAAGTCACTGGATTGGTGGAAAAGAATATATTCAAGCATTATTTGACCTTTCATTGGGGGATCATATTATTGGGTAAGCTGCTTTCCAATGTTATGTAAAGGGTGTTTGAAGCATAGAGAATTCACAAGGTTCATTTGTTATGCACAAGGACTCGCACTTTATTTGTACTTGTTTTTGTTTTATTTCGTTAAGTAGCGCTGTCTTGGACTTTACAAATGTGTGATTTTTTGTTTTTTTTATAGTGTGGTAATTTTTTTCAGACATAGCTGCTATACAAGTTTTTTTATAGATTTTAGTTTTGTAAAACCACACTGCAACGTTCACTTTGAGAAAATAAATTTGGAAGACGATTCTTCTAATTTTCCCTACTGCTGCTTCTTTCTGACCATACCAAGAGTACCTACAACCTCCAAATAACTCTATTACATGCTGCATTTTAAAATATTCTAAATTTTCAACATCTCCATCTGCTCTTCCAGAGTCTTGATGTTACCCCTCACCATTTCTGTTGTATCCTTCTGAACACCCCAAGACAGTTAATTTTCAAAAAGCATTTACACTTTTTATATACTTAATTAACTTGCAATCATCTTAATGCTACAAATGGCAAGAAAACCCTCTGGCGGGACTTTAAAAAGGTGATGACTACAATAATGTGTATGCACAAAAGAAAATGTAAAATTTATATAAGTTTAATAATACAAAATTTAAAAACCATGGATACAGGAAGAGTTTGTATCACAAATGGACAAATTCAATATAGTATAACCACATGAAAACATGAAAAAACACTTAGTTCACATCACTCTTGTGCAAATGTACAGAGTGAAACTCTACGCGTTTCAAGATTGCGCGTCAGTCCTCTTCATCTGGAAAAAGTGGTTAAAGAGTTTTATGATATCTATGATTCAAAAAATACACAGTAAGTACAAGATATATGCATACAGCTGTTAGAAAAAACAGGCAATTCCTTAATCTACAGGCAGGTACCTACTTGTCTAGGTTTGTCTAGGCTTAAACAAAAAATCCCTCTTCTCCCATTGTTGCTCCCCCCTTTCGATTTCCATTTGATGTCCGGCAGTTCCTGCCTTTATCCTTTTTGGGGGCACCGTGGAGTTCAGCGCAGCAATTTTCTCTTCTATGTTTAGCTTTTTACCCCATGTCTTCGCACTGAAAATATCTGTTTCCACATAACTGGTTAGTAGATATTTTTGGGTTAAACCTAATTGAAACGCGTAGAGTTCACTTTTATTTCCTGTTTCAGAGACTCAACAGGATATGGGAAAGAAATAGTGAATCACGCAAGTAGAAAGTTTTCACAGGAATAAGTATCCCCATTGGAAGACCCCCCCCCCCATTCTTGTTTCGACTCAAAATGTTAGATTTCACTCACATTCATTCTCTGTGACATTGGTGATCACAACAATTAGAGACCTTGAATCTCCCTAATGGAGGTATCATACTGTGCTTTTCAAGCAGAATGCCCATTTGTTGCAATTTGCAGATTACATTTCAGATTATTCCTGTATAGTTGATGAATATAAAATATTCATATGTAGAGTCTCAATTGTAGTTCCTTAATGCTTTAAACTCACGTACAAAAAAAAATTATTAACCTAAAGAAAAAGAAAAATATTGTCAGCATTTTTTTTTACATATGCAAAAACACAATATATATTCCCTTTAAAAGATGACACTGAAAAAAACTGCTCAAAGTTGTGGACAAACCAACAGCAAATTTTTTTTTTAAATATTACCAGTCAGATACAAAGTAACTACATGTTCTATTTATCAGCAGTTACAATATTTTAAAATGTAAAGTATAATACCACTATGCTGTTTTTCTATTTTTATTTTGTTTTGTTTTTTCTGTTTGCTTTTTGTTTTGTTTTTTTGTAGACATAATTTATATTGATTTCCTTCTTTTGGTTACTCGGCACATACTACAGAATGCTGTATTAAAATGTATAGCTATTATCCTTTTTTCCCTAAGACATTTTACTTTATGGGTCAGCTTCCAATTTATACGATTCCCTTTGTAGCATGATCATTTTATGAGGTAGCAAATGCAGCAGCATAACACAAAATACTTTTTATATCAAAAAATATATCTCATGCAAATAGGCCCTTAAGTTTGAAACAAAGTGCCAGCTTTGAATTTGATGAGTTCTGAAGCAGCATTTATATGTATTTGTTTTATTATAGCTGATCACACTACTTTATGCTGAACACATAATTATTGGTTAGCACAACAGTTTAGAAAGAGGTTTGGCAATAAACAAATAATATTTTGGAATAAGGACAAACTTCCATGCAAATGCAAAGATTATAACTATGCATTTAAATTATTTTTTTTAGAAGATGTAAACTTAAATCTCATACAAGTTTTAAAATATAAATTATATTTCAAAAGTAATTTTTTATCTTTTTAAATCTGTAGCTTTCATTAAAACATCACCTGGTGAGACTGCCATGAAGATACCTGTTAAGGCACTTCCTCTTATTGGGTAACAACACCTTTGGCCCTTTCTCTCTTGGATTCATCATTCAGGCTGCCAATGGAAACTATCAGTGCTTGTTTCAACACACATTTCACAAGCATGGTCCACTGTTGTCACTATTAGAAAACCCATCCTGAGAAATAACATACAGCCAGTGCTGGAGTGCATGTATGTCCTTACTTTGAAGAGGGATATTGTTATAGCAGCAGCTAGCTGCCATAACCCCGGTATCCTCTTGTTCGTCCGGCGATCCACTTCAAGATAAAAGTGGTCTCTGTGGCGGATTTGCCGCAAGATCAATTTTATCGGCGCCCCCCGCGCCACGCTCCGGTGCCCTCTGCCTCTTACCGGAGCCGTCGGCAGCGGTGGAGGCGATCGGATGTACTTCTATGCTGGGCATCGAGATGAGTGAGGGATAGATGGTCCCCACCCGTCTCCATGACATTGCAGGGCAGAGGCGACGTCAAAACGTCACTATCCACCCATAGCTTTTAAAGGGCTATTTTGTTTAATTCTTTTTTTAAATGACCATTTTTTTTTTTATTGCATTTTAGTGTAAATATGGGGGGTTCTACGTAATTTATAAGCAAAAAAAAAATGTTTTTAACTTGTAAACAACACATCTAAAAAAGAGGCTCGGTCCTTAAGTTGTTAAAACTATACTTAGACTTTAAGGAAGGAAAGATATTTAAGATTTCTTGTTTAGCTTTCACTTGAAAAGTTCAGTGAAAGACTAAATCTGGAATGGGAAATATCTGGACTTTTATCATTCACAAAATTCTAATTGCTCGGAACACCATAGACGTTGACCTAATAGGCCGTTTTAATATATGCAAGTGTATTAGTTGAAAAGTTCCCTGAAAGGAGCAGTGATGGTGAATGTAAGTGGAATTCCTTGTGCAAGTACAAGCATGAATATGCATTTTGCACAGGTCAACATCCAGTATCTAAATGCTTTAATAAATTGGATAATCAACAACACTGGAATAAACATTTTTTAAAGCACCCCCTCTAGTGAACCTACAAAACATTTTGACTTGGCTGTTAATGTCTCCAGTCAATTTAGATGGTGGATTTGTTAATAGTTTATATTTAGTTTTTTGCTCTATGGCCCATTGTTCTAGTTGTCTTTTGTTTTCATAAATTTAAGTTGCAACTACCTTAGCCCCGGAAGATTTGGCTGCTTAATGACCAGGCCATTCTTTGCGAATCGGTCCTGCGTCGCTTTAACTGACAATTGAGCGATCGTACTATGCTTTACCCAAACAAAATTGATGTCCCTTTTTCCACAAATGTAGCTTTCTTTTGGTAGTATTTGATCATCTCTGCGTTTTTTATTTTTTGCGCTATAAACGAAAAAAGAGCGACAATTTTTAAAAAAAACACAATATTTTGTACTTTTTGCTATAATAAATATCCCCCCAATTATTTTTTTAAAAAAGCGAAATTTTTCCTCAGTTTAGGCCGATATGTATTTTTCTACATATTTTTGGTAATAAAAATCGCAATAAGTGTATATTGATTAGTTTGCGCAGTTATAGCTTATACAAAATAGGGGATAGATTGATGGCATTTTTATAATTTTTTTTTTTTTGTACTAGTAATGACAGCGATTTTTATTGGGACTGCAACATTATAGAACAAACAAATAAGCCTGGACAGCAGCACTCTGATACAACCGTTGGGTTAAAATCCAGCCTACAGCAGTCAATCCATACTGTTTAAAAGAGGGGGATGCAAGCAGCTTACATGTTTCACACCTAAATCTGGTGCTTAATCATAGCTGTGACATTATGGCGGACACATTGGACACTTTTGACACCATTTTGAAACCGTTGAAAATTATACCACGATCAGTGCTATAAAAATGCACTGATTACTGTGTAAATGTCACTGGCAGAGAAGGGGTTAACACTAGGGGGCGATCAAGGAGTTAACTGTGTTCCCTGACTGTGTGTTCTAACTATGGCGGGAGGGGACTGACTATAGGAGATGACAGATCGTGGTTCCTAGCTATTAGGAACTCTTCTCCTCACAGAACAGGGATTTGTGTGTTTACATACACACGTCACTGTTCTGCCTCTCATGCCTGCTATCTCACTTAAAGGAGCTGACGTACAGCTATGACGGTTTGCGGGATCGTGCTGACCTGCTGCAGTATAATGACGGCGGCTGGTCAGCAAGTGGTTAATGGTTTTGAGTATATCATGTTACACATGCATTGTTTGTTTCCCTTTAAATAATTTTGTCTCTACCTCACTCCATAGCTAGGGAATGCTCTTTGTAGTAGTCCCACCCTTTTTCGTCATGCATTAGCTTCCATTAATCACATGTACTGTATTCTGCTGGAGCTAGACACACTATGATTTTTTGACCTATTTGATGTTCATCTGTTATGGTCTGCACAAGCTTTTTAACCACATGCCGACCGGGCCATAGCCGAAAGACGGCTACAGCGCGGTTGGCTTATCCTGAGTGAGTCCTACAGACGTCCTCCCAGAAACTTGCTCCTGCGCGCCCCCTGGCACTCGGGAACATCCGTGACATCCGTGGCATCACGGATCACGGTAAACGGCCGCTGATAGCGGCCGTTTACCACGTGATCGGTACGTCAAATGACGGAGCGATCACATGTACACAAACCGGCGTCACGTTATGACGCCGGTTTCTCCCTCCCCTCTCTGTACCGATCGGTACAGTGAGAGGGGAGAAGCGGAAAGGGATGAGATGGGACCAGCGCTGTGGGCTGGATGTGTAGTGCCCACAGCGCTGGTCAGTGACAGCAATACACTGCCACCACTGTGCAATACTCTGCCACCACTGTGCAATACACTGCCTACTCTGCCACCACTGTGCAATGCTCTGCCACCACTATGCAATGCTCTGCCACCACTGTGCAATACTCTGCCACCACTATGCAATACTCTATCAATACTGTGCAATACTGTGCAACACTGCAACACTGCAATGCTCTGCCAATACTCGCCAATACTTTGCCAATACTCTGCCAATACTCGCCAATAAATTATAATAGAAACAAAGAATTATTTTTTTTTTTTTTTTACCGAATTTTCAGTATTTTTTGATTTATAGCGCAAAAATTAAAAAACCCAGCAGTGATTAAATACCACCAAAAGAAAGCTCTATTTGTGTGAAAAAAAGGACACAAAATTCATTTGGGTACAGTGTTGCATGACTGAGTAATTGTCATTCAAAGTGTGAGAGCACCGAATGCTGAAAATTGGTCTGGTTAGGAAGGGGGTTTAAGTGCCCAGTGGGCAAGTAGTTAATTAAAAAGCTTTTTACAATTTGCAAGATGTTACTGTCTGCTAATTATATTTAAGGTACAGCTATCTTGCCACAACTGGAACAGTTATAGAGATCACACTTGCAGTGCTTAGTTTGAAGAGGCAGAGCAGTCACTGAAAATATGTTGCGAGTACTTTCAGAAATCAGCAGGTCCATTTTAGTACCTTTTTTGAGTACTCTTTTAGAGTAATCTATCATCTCTCTTTACTTAAAGGTGATTTCCGTAATAATGACATTGCTCTGGATATCTTGCAAAGATTAGATCCCTGTGTAGATGTGTGCTTTTATCTAAAGCTAATATTAAATCTGCCTTCAGACTTTTGCCAAGCCATCCTGCAGCCTTTAATTCATTTTATTTGTATTAATTTTTTTTTTTTTGCCAAATGGTTACCAATGGGATGTTCCCTGTCCTGTCCTGTCCTGTTATTTTTTTGATGTCCCCTCTTCCTTTTTTAGACTAGACTACAGTCTTATTCCTTTAAACAACCACACCACCCATGCTCTGATCTCACTATAAATGTCTAAACTGTACAGTATAGTAAATGCAAAACGTCCCGACTGAGTTCAATAACTTTATACCATTAGGGGCTTTCCGCAACCTTGTCAGACAAATCTACCCAAATCTACAATTTAGACCATATTTTCATGAATTGTGAAGGAGATTTTTTGTCCTTCACTAACTTTGTATTATTCCTATTAGCTGTATATTTTGCAAATGTTTATATTTAGCCATTTCTTGCTTGCATTCACCTCATGCCCACAGTTTCCTTCCTCCAGTTTGAAGGATGAATGTAGAATTTTATTCCAGACCGACAACTAGGGAGTTTTAAACGTTATCAGCTGTCTCTTATACAAATCCCCTCCTGTTACTACCCTTCTGAGATATTTACTTTTTCAGTTTTTAGAGCTTAATATACAATTGACACCCAAAGCAAATCTTAATGTGTTTTAATTTTGTTTTTCATGAATCTAGATATTTCATTTTTTAGATCACGCTCTAACAGTACTGTGCTGCACATCCAGAAACACATCCACAGAGTGAGAATCAGGACAGTACCGATAAAGCCAGAAACATGTTTGTAGAGACAGAATCAGTATCATACACCTTTACAGACACACTACTCCTGCCATTTTTACACATCTAGAAACACATCCACAGAGATCCAATTACTGTAGCTGTACCAACTGTACTGGCACAAACAAAAATATATCTTCAGACGCACTAACAATAATGAACTGACACAACCAGAAACATGTCTGCAGAGACAGAATCAATTCCATACTGACAGAACCAAAAACGTGTCTACAGAATCAGTACTATAATCACAAATCTAAAAACATATCTGCAGACCAGGGGCGGACTGACCATTCAGGTACTGCCTGAGGGTAGGGGGCCCCATGAGAGGACAGGGTGAGATGGATGGAGTAAGTGGGCTCCGGGTCCAGCCCTGAGAGGAGAGAGACTGAAAGAGCCCAGGGAGGAGGACACTTCCTGGACTGGTAAGTCCAGGAAGAACTCAATAACAGTGGGAGAAAGTAAGGGAGAGCTGTCTGTGACCCGAGAGCAGCTGAGAACTGGAGTCTAAGAGCCTGAGAGATCCTGCTGTTTACCCGAACTGGGGAGAAACCACACTGAGGGGAGACCTGTGTATGTGTGTAGGGGGGAAGCTCTATATTTACTCTATGTAGGGGCAGACCCGGATTTACTCCCTTTGCCGCCCCAAGGCCAGGTCCTTCAATGCCGCCCCCCCCCCCCCCACACACACACACACACACACACCACCACCACTCTCGTCCTTTATCGATGACCACAGACATACTGCAGGAGACGGTCAGAGACTGCAGACATAGTGCAGACATAGTACAGGAGATGGTCAGAGACTGCAGTTCCTATGAACGTTAGTAAATAATGGCCGATCGGCCCTCTCACCTGACCCAGCGATACAGCAACGGTTCCTCTGATCAGGAGTCAGCTCACTCTAAATTGCCCGTGGCGACTCTGCTGGGTAGCACCAGATCTGTATTCCTGCAATGACTCCATTCCTTTCTCCGCCAGGGATGGCGCCAGGCTGTGTGGCTTTCCCTCTGGTGGCGCAGGGCAGCGGGGTTCTCTCTCTCCCTCAATTTGTACAGACCCCACAGGAACCCCCCCTCCATTAGTACAGACCCCCCAGGAAAACCCCCCTCCATTAGTACAGACCCCAGGACAAACCCCCCACTCTATTAGTACAGACCCCCCAGGACAGACCCCCCCCCCCACTCCTTTAGTACAGACCCCCTCCATTAGTACAGACCCCCCCTCCATTTGTACAGGAGAGACCCCGCTCTATTGGTACGGACACCCCAGGACAGACCCTCCCCCTCCATTAGTACAGACCCCCAGGACAGACCCCCCTCCATTAGTACAGACCACCCCAGGGCAGACACTCCCCCCTCCATTAGTAGAGACCCCCAGGACAGACCCCCCTCCATCAGTACAGACCACCCCAGGGCAGACACTCCCCCCTCCATTAGTAGAGACCCCCAGGACAGACCCCCCCTCCATTAGTACAGACCTCCAGGACAGACCCCCCCCCCCTTAGGGTACATAAAAACGCTCGGGTGGAGAGTAGTTGTTCAAAGCAGGCACAGTGAGACACAGATAGGAGGAGAACATGTCAGGCACGGACCGGACCGCCCCGCCCCCCCGCTACGTCACTACGCTGCTGCCGCTGGTCTCCCTCCTCACAGAGACCAGCCGCTCCGCCTCCGATCTTATCCCCAGCTCTCCTTCTCTGGCAGGAGGAGGGGGCGGGGAGGGCTTGGGCAGAAAAAAACAGCGGCGGTGAGCGGCTGGAAATTAACAAGAGGAGGAGGAAGGAAGGGAGCACTCTGGCGCTTCAGCGCCCCCACCTCTCTGGCGCCCGGGTGCACTGCACCCTGAGCAGATCAGCCCTGCATGCGGCGCCGCCCCTGCACTACTGCCGCCCCGAGGCCTGGCCTCGGTGGCCTTGTGAGAAATCCGGCCCTGTGTAGGGGCCCTGCATGTCTTCTGCACGGAGGTTGGGCCTTGTACCATAATGGGGGACCCTCCATGTGTCCCAAGGAGGGTTGTATGCTCATTATAAAGGGGGGGGGTGGCACCTCTGTGGGTGGAGAAAGCACTGTAATTCATATAATGGTGGGACGGGGGCCATAGTTGTGAATAGCAAACATACTGATCACCCCCTCGCTCTCTATTTATAACCCTCTGTTTCTCTTACTCACATATTCAAAAACGTACTCAAAGACTCATTCAATACCTTACTGACACAACCATAAACATTCACAGAACAGTACCATACTGACACATCCAAAAACATGTTCACAGAGATACAATCAGCATTATATTGACTAATAATAAACATGTCCCTAAGCACAGAATCAGTACAGAGTTTAATGAAATTGTTGAGTGGTCGTCATCTTCAATGACCGTGACCAGACCTACTTCCTGTTTGTACTGTGTTTTGACCTGGCTTGCCATATGACTCTGATTCTGACCTGCTGTTATTGACCTTGGCTTGTGTTCTTCTCACTCTGTTCTCTGCCTGATGAGTTTGTACTGCTTCTCACCATCTAATACTGACCCTGGCTTGGCTTCCGACCCAGCTTCTGCCTTCTGAATTTGTACCTGCTCTGCCCAGATGTTACCAACTTTGGTTTGTCTTGACAATTCGGACTCCAGCACCCTTGAGTTCCTGTACTCCATTTGTTTGACAGCATCCTGCACAAGTTCCAGTCTTGCAACCACAGCATGTCAGCAGTATCCAGACTGTCATCTGGCCAGGACCTATCACAGGCATTTGTGCCACTCCTTGTCCTGCTTTACCCTGTCATCAATGGGAATACTGGACAGGAGGTGTAAATGAAGGCCAATCAAGAAAAAGTAAATGCTCATAATAAACAAATATAACATAGATTTTCTTTGTTATAAGGAACAGATATACATTTTAATTGTTCCAGTAGTACCCTGAAAAATGTACTAACTGAAAATGTACTAACTACTGTAATACTAACTAAAATGTTCAAACTAACTGTCTTGGCTTTCTCCTGAAAAAAAAAAAACAGTGAACCGCCTGGTATGTAATTGTGTCCATCCTCAAAGCTATATATCTGCAAGTGACTTCTAAACCTATAAGATTTAGTGTTGTCATTTCCATAGGTATGTGCAGGGGGTGTGCTCACCCCTGTGCGATGCAGATTCCACCTGCTGCATGCTCCCCCACCCCTCCCAACAGTGCTGCCGCCTTCCCTCCTCTCCTTTCCTGCCATCTGCTGCTGCAGGTACAGGGTGTAATTTATCGGCCCCTTTCTTTTCTGAATGAACACACTGAGTGATCAGTACCAATCACTCACTATGACAACACCAACCTTTGCCTTACTGACACCGCACACTGCCCTACTGCTTTAATGTCGCATCAGATCGCTGGTAAGGGAGGAATATTATAAAAAATAAAACTTACACAATAAAGTATAAAATGTATTGCACGCCTCAGGTAAATTACCCCACCCTGGTAAGCAGCAGGGTAGTAAGCAAATCTCAACAGGGCAGAAAGCAGATTGCTGTCTTATGGACAATATTAGTAGAGCACTACTATTCCTATTGCCTGCATGTACCAGTACCCAAGCCCAGTCATTTCATTACACCTGGCATCAGCTGCGTGCAGTGTTATCAATACATAATTTGCCATTGGGGTGTAGGGAGATGTGTGTTTCTTGTGTCCTGAAAAAACAGTCCCTCTCCCAAGCAGCACAGTGTAGATTGTTGATACTGCACGCAGACAATAGTTGTAAAGAAGGACATCAGAAAAAACAATGCAACTTATTATAAAATGTAAAAAAAGCTGAGATGGTAATCCTCCTACCTTACATCAAAACTTCCTTCTAGCTAGATATGCATTTTCATTATTTTCAAATGAGCCTTAAGTCTTGGAAAACCATTTCTCTGAATTTGCCTATTATATTTGCCTATTATTTTTCATTTGAGCATATATTAATAAGAAAGGATAAGCCTTTGAACATCCGTATTTGACTTTTTTACATTTCCTTTTCTGATTATGTTAACACAAACTAATCGTGATCTCCTAATCCTAGTTCAAAGACTCTACAGTAAACCCTGGATAAATACACCTGCTGCAGAATTTCATTGCACTAAAATAGACTGTGTACATAAAATGATAAAATTCGTATTTTTCTTGTTCTGACATATTAAACATCGGCCATTATTTTGTTAATATTCTCAGTCTCAGATAATGGAACTAATGGGAAATAAAAAGACATTAGGTAAATGTCTCACTCACCCCTTGAAGTGTTATTTTGTTATTTATAAAAAATAATGTCTCACTTTAGTATGTGTGAATAATGATGCTTATGGGTATCTTTTCTTAATAGAGCAGCAATTCCAAACTGTACATGAAGTAGTAAAATGTAGTAACTACAAACACCAGGAACAAATACCAATCCATAAAAAGCCTTGTTTGGCAGTGTCTACTGGTGTCTCATAAATAAGGATGGCCTCAGGCGTGTTCACACACTCCAAGTGCAGAGCCCGCCAGGATGTCGGCACGGCGCTGCACTAATCATAGTCAGTGACACATTTTCCGATCTCTGCAGCTGCACATCAGGAAAATGTCTCACTGCCTGTGATTAGCGCAGCGCCGTGCCGACTTCCTGGCGGGCTCTGCACGTGGAGTGTGTGAACACTCCTGAGGCCATCCTTTCTCATAAATATGAGATTGTCTCCCACTATAAAGGCTGTTTTCTACTGTCTCTGGTCACCTTAGGACAGCCATTCTCAACCAGGGTTCCGTGGACCCTGGGGTTCCTCCAGAGGTTGATAGGGGTTCCTTGAGCTGTGGCTGATGAACCACCTATTTGATGATGCCTATAGAGTTCAAGGTTCAGCAACACTTGGCAAAGCCAGCAGCATAACACCAAATATCTTTTTAGCTGTCTTTAAGGGTGACATTCTTTCATTATCAACTCCACTAATATCAGGAGCATTGTTTCTATTGAGCCCTGACGATTTGGTTTTAGTAAGGGTTCCTCGACACATGAAAATAATTTTTTGGGGTTCCTCTAGGGTTAAAAGGTTGAGAAAGCCTGCCTTAGGAGATTATCATTGCAGTCTGACTACTACTCTTTCTAAGGCCGGTAACTTAAGAAATGCATCTTTCTTTTCTGTTATTCTTGTTTGTGTTGCTTACACGACTATTCTTTTGATGATACTTTGCCTTCCAAGCAATGCTACATCTACTTAGAAGGGCTCTGCAAAGAAATAAGTGGACTCTGTTTTAATTTCCCTGTAGGATAAAGTTCTATCTGTTCAGGCAGCCTGGTCCCATGGCTTTTGGATGATACCAGCACTTCCATCTATAAGATTTACAAAAGGCTGTTTCACAGAATGACAGTGATGTTCTTGCTCTAGATAAATGGCATACAGTTTCTTTAAAGTCTTAAATACTGTACTTAGGTGGTGTCCATGAAAATTCTTCTGCATACCCAGCTCCACAAATGTGCTTTCCCAGCACCAGAAATGACAGCCACTTTATGACCTTAAGAGCAGCCACCTCCTGGGGCTGTTGACCATGTATGCCTTTGCTGTTCACCAATGTTTCCATTATTACAAGGCTACGAGCATGTACACGTATGCAATTGTGTTTAAGTGGTTATACCAGGGTTATGGCTGTATGCTATAACCCCCAGTATTTTTTGTTTTGCAGCCGATGCTCTTTCATCTACAAGCAATCCTCCCACCCATGCGATCGGGGAGCCCAGGAACCGTTCTGGCAGTGCCGTCAGCTTATCATAGATATCTATAGTCTTGGAGGTAAGAAGCAACGTCATGACGTCACTTCTGGTTAGGGCAGATGTAAATGCTACCTTTTTTTTTTTTAAAAGCATGAGATCAATTTTTTTTTTATCTCATGGTTTTCAGGGTAGAGGAGAGATCTGGGATCTGATAGATTCCGGATGTCTCCATAAAGAGGACTTGTCATGCCTTATTTCTTGTGATAGGAATAAAAGTGATCAAAAAAAATGAAAGTGACAGTGTAAAAAAAATGTAATAAAATAAGTAATAATTAAAAAATGTTTATGCGCCCCTTCTCCCCGTGCTTGCTTGCAGAAGAAGAATATGTAGGTCCCACATGCAAATGTAAACAGTGTTTGCCCCCCACATGTGCATTCAAATTCATTAAAGTGTATTTAAAAAAAAAATTGCAATTGAAAAGCCACTGTGCAAATACAGTGTGACATAAAAAATTGCAACAACCACCATTTTATTCTCTAGGGCCTCTGCTAAAAAAATATATATAATGTTTGGGGGTTCTAAAATGCTGATATTTACTTTTAAACAAAAAATGTCAGAATAGGCCTGGTCTTGAAGTGGTTTTATTTAATACAGCACACTGTAATGGAATCACATAGTTTAACAGGGCTGATAATATCATGTGACATACATGGGCGTGTTTACGTGGCCCCTTTGTCAAGGCTTTGACAAAGGGGCCATGCCCAGAAACACGTAAACATCACATGACATCACAGCCATCTTGTGGGCCTACAATGCTTCTCTGCTGTCCACAGTGGTTCTCATTCATGTGATATAGATCTGTTGGCTCCTCCAGGTGTTTCTCTGGTTTAACTTCCTGGTTCCAAGCACTATACATGACATCCACCCGGAGGGGCTTGCTCACCATTGACCACCTGGAAGGTTACCACCTGCTGGAGACTTTTCAATGCGCTTTTTAATATCTTGAAAATGCGAGTACATATTTATTGTTTTTCATTTCATAAAAAATATATTTTATTAAGTGCTAAAAGTTAAGTAATGGCACTTTTCTCTCCTTCTTTTGGTTTTGATATGGTTTGCTGGTGGAATCCTCCCCAGATCCTGCTTGAAAGAGAGACTGCTGACGCTGCCAAAATGTAAACTTCACACCATAGTGATTTGGACTTTTTTCAAGGACTAAAAAGACTCTCCCTTTTTATGTCGTTTATCATTCCATGCCTATTGTTATTTTTGGCAGTTGCACTTGTCCCCCTCTTTTTCTTGGTATGTTTAGGGCATTGATGCCCTTTATAAATCCTTTTTTTAGTTACTTTTGTAAAACAAAGTTGCAAAGTTTAACTGTTTCATTGCTGCACTGAACTTCAGTTCAGGTTTGACCATACTCTTCAGCGGGATTTGACTTTGCAAGAAAAAAATACATAGGGATGGAGAAAAGTAAAAATATATATTAAAAAATGAATACATATACTGTGTATGTATATATATATATATAATAATATAATATATATACTATATGTATGTATATATATATATATATATATGTATGTATGTATGTATGTATGTATATATATATATATATATATATATATATATATATATATACAGGGGTCCAGTTCTGGGAAAAAAGTGTGGGAACTCTCCCAAGATTCCCCTCACCTCAAAAATAAAAAAGTGTGTGCATATTAAGTTAACGACACCCCGAAAACGGTTCGCAAAACACAGTGCGATTTGCAGAATTGGATTGCATGGGTGTGAACACCCAAGTGATCTGATTCTGGTGGAGCCAAAAAAAGGGTCCTGCACCGTTTTGGTGTAGATTCAGTGCGATTTGAGCCATACAGAATAATGCACTGATGAAGAATCCCATGTGATTTGAACAGGAATGCGGTTCCCGCACCACATAGTGTGGAGCAGCAGACGAGAAGGATGTATGCAAACATTTGTCAATTTGAGGGGGGTGTTTGGACAGTGGACTCACCAATTTTACAGTCCCTTGTCTCCTGAAAATTGAAGTTTTTAACTGCTGACGGTGCACTCTCACACACCTATCTAGCACCATGCTGTGTGTGTGCACATCAGGGTGGGTGGGGTTGCTAGCATGGGCACAGCAGGGAATGAGGGATTGGTCATTTTACAAGGGGTCTTCAGCACCCTGGGGGCCTGTGCTGTCCAATCTGAATCCTCCTGTGAGATACAGAGTGACACTGCAGGATCGGCACAGGCAGCTAAAAAGGCAGCACTGTTCACTGTGCACCCAACCCGCTGCCGTAGAGACCGGAGGCAGAGCAGCTGAAGTTTAGAGTAGACTAGATTTTTGTCTACTCAGGTGAAAGTGTATTTTGCCGCCCCCCCATCCATCTAGCACACCATCCTGGTCACACACCCATTACCTCACTGTGATCACCACCACCCTGATCACCCCCCCCCTACATACCCCCAACCTGATCACACACCCCCCATTAAGATCACACCCCAACCTGATCACAACCCCCCACATACCCCCATTACGATCACACCCCCAACCTGATTACACCCCCCTACATATCACCACCCCGATCGCACCCCTCCACATATCACTACCCTGATCGCACCCCTCCACATACCCCCAACCTGATCACACACCCCAACTATGATCACACCCTTCACATACCCCAAACCTGACCACATCCCCCACATACCCCCAACCTGATCACACCTACCCCCACATGCTGCCAACTTGATCACACACATCCATGTACCCCCTCCCCCCTCTGATCACAGCCTCAGATGCCTCCATTCTGATCATACCCCCATCCTGATCACCCCTCCCCCAATACACTCCTGCCCCATCACACACACCTTGGGTTACCAATCCCCTCCAGATCTCACCAGTCCTGCAACTCTGCTAGATGGCATCAGTGTCGGACATTCAGGACCAGGATGATGACTTGTGTCCCGGGCAGCCAGAAGATCTCCATCAGGATCACAGGTGGCGGCAGCAGCTGCAGAAAAGAGCAGGGAGCCTCCTCCACCCCGCATAGCCGGGTCCACACACCACCATCCCTGAGCTTGCCTGACAGTGGGACCCCGCCCCCTCAATGCATGTACCTGGGATCCTCTTACTGCTCCATCCTGCTCTGCATCTTTGGATCCCTTCTGACAGCGGGAAAAGTTCACTGCCCCGCTGAGCCTCAAGGCGATCGCCTGCTCTCCCAGCAACTTACTAAACAAGCAGGCAAGCTAACACTTATACGCTGCACCCTGTCTCCTAGCCGGCGCAGCTTGGAAGTGTTTGCCTGCTGAGGGGACAGCTATTTTTAGAATCCAAATCCCTAGAAAGTGGCTGGGGATCCGAATATTATTACCCCCTCCTGCTTGGCCTTGGCCCTGACTGCAGTCGTCGGTCCTGGATTTGGCTGCTAATGTGAACGGCGTTCCTGCTCTGGAAAAAATACAGGAACAACGTTCCCATGCGTTGCCTTAAGGACTAGAGCCCTGTATACACACGAAAAGCCAAAATAATTTAATTGCTATTTCAAAAAAGTCTAAAAGGCCTAAAACAAAGAACTCAATGTCATTATTAAGCCCTGCAAGGTAAAGATTGTTGTCACAATCGAAATTCATCAGTGTGACGCAGATAGCTGCGTGAAGTCCCAATGAACGCTTTCTGTAACATTAACAACTCATTTATTTACACATGGTGTGAACAAAGGAAAAAAAATTCACAAGATCACACACATAGGTTGGACTTGATGGACTTCAACCTCACCTACTATGTGTAACTATGTAAGATTAAGCATTTTTTACAGGGCACAAATATACAATATAGGTTAAAACACCTTCCCCTCACACACAAAAGAAGAGGGTCCTGCTCAAACAAGCTTACAATCCAAGGGTACCCCCATAAATAAAATATCCATCAACCAATGAGACATCTTCAAACACTTTCTGGCCATCTGTGCTCAAGGAAGATTTTATCAACAAGATTGAACTTTTGCAGATGGTTCTTACTATTTTCCTTTTTGGATGAACTAACACTGGGGAGATCTGGCAGTGCTCTCCTGTCGTCCTCTATATTAATAGAAATGCTTTTGTGGGTAATCCATGCAAGCATGCTTATGGAAAAATATTGTGCAAGAAAGTACATGTATGTCCATGCATACCTCTTCTATCTATGTACAAGATGAAAGAGGAAGACTTGATAGGTCAGTGAAGAAAAAAAGGGTGGTATAGAGAGAATGAAGTCAGACCTGCAGGTGGGGTTGAGTTGTTAAGTATTCTAAATGAAAGCATAGTCACTTAAATTGTATCCCCACTCCGGTCAGAAAACAGTGAAGACATTTTTAGGGAAGGCTTACAGGTGAGGAGAGGTAGAGATTAAATAGAAGTCTTGAATAATAATAATGTCATTAATACATTGCATGAAAAAAAATTTATGTTTCCAAGTTAAAAAAAAATATTTAAAACATTATTCTGTTATTGATATCTGGTTGTTTCATCTGCCTTCAAATATTGGCTATTTTTGACACAGTCTGAAATTAAGATTCCTTACAATACGTTGGGGGTGCATCTGTTGAATACTTAGCCGTGATACTTCAAATGTTCAGGTTTATCAAGAATATAATTTAAAATAGATTATAGGTTGCCAGCACGACAGTAGTGTGACCAAACCAAATCTACAATTTCCTTCTACTGCTCCGATGGTGATCAAGGAAACAGAATTTCATTACTGTAGCAGCTTATATCTGTGCACTTCATAGCGTATTCATTCCCCTTGTATGCTAATTTCTCTAGTACATCACAGAGGACTGTCAGTTTATAGCTGCAGTTGATGTAAATTATGTGAATGTCAAACACATTACCTGTCTTGAGCAATATCCATTCTACATGGTAGGGTAAAGTTATACATTCTAGAGGTTTCCATGTAAATAGGCTAGTTATTTCAATTTTTTTATGAAATTGTCAGCCTTAATTTCACAAGCGTCCAAAATATGGTAATTTAAACAGCAAAATAAAACAAAGATAAGTAGTAGAGGAACAGCTAGAACTTTTACAATCCTCTATGAGAATCCCGTAATGCATAAATGCATTACAGATCTAGTATTGTCTTTTTGATATTGTGGGAACCAGCTTCCAACTTTAGAGCATTAAGGACACAGCCCCTCTCTAAATTATCCTTTTCAGGGTGTCCTCACCCACTTTTTTTCAAAGAAAGTTTGTTTTTGATACAAAATAGTTTATCTTTATTGGGGTGTTCAGTAGACATGTGCACTGCCGAAAAATTCATTCATTTTCGCTTCATTCGTTTTTTTGGGTAAATTTGCAAATTTGCAAATTTGAAAATCCAAAAATCCCAAAATAAGAAAGGAAAATCCTAAAACAAAAATCCGGAAATCCAACAATTCAAAATACTAGCTAACTAACTAATAAAAATAAATAAAAATAAATAAATGAGGAAGAGGAGGGAAGGATTGAGAAAAAGAAAAGATAATATAGACAGTGAATGTGGTAGACAGAGTTTCAATACCAAAGATTTAGAGTTTCGATAATGTATAATTTTTTTTTTTTGTTTTGTTGTCTTAGTTTTTGTTTTGTGTCAGGTTGGATGTGTGGAAAGGTATCCATAATTTGGGTAATGAAATAACCATACTTTTTACATATGTATGCAGATGTGTAAACTTGAACCTGTTTATGTGTGTATAATAATTTACAATAAAATCAGATTGAATATAACTAACTAATAATAACTAACTAACTATTAATTTATAGGTATTGGAATTTCCTTTCAAATTTGGCTGTTAGTGAACATAACGAATACAAATTTATCTGAAGTTACAAATTATCCAAAATAAAGAATGACACAGATAAACAAATGTAACGGAACAAAGTAATAATAAATAATAATGATTACGTTTTTATTATTATTATGGTTATTTATTATTATTAATCCATTATGTTCCATTCATTTAAATACGGCATTCGTTATTACGGATAATTCGTAACTTCAGATAAATTTGTATTCGTTATGTTCACTTACAGCCAAATTTGAAAAGAAATTCCAATACCTATAATTTAATAGCTAGTAATAGTTAAGTTATTAGTTATTATTTCAGATTTTTGTGCTCACCTCATTTAAAGTCCCATGGGCGCTATTCTTCATTGTTTGTTCCTGACCACATCTCCTATCCAAGCCCTGCCTACTGTTGCAAATACAGTGGGTGTTTTGTGCCATCTGCACAGTGTACACCTGAAGCTACCCCAACTGCTGTTGTTCTGCTCATCCTATCTGCAAGCAGCTGTTGCAAATACAGTGGGTGTATTGTGCCATCTGCACAGTGTACGCCTGAAGCTACCCCAATTGCTGTTCTGCTCATCCTATCCGCAGGCAGCTGTTGCAAATACAGTGGGTGTTATGTGCCATCTGCACAGTGTACACCTGAAGCTACCCCAATTGCTCTTGTTCTGCTCATCCTATCCGCAGGCAACTGTTGCAAATACAGTGGGTGTATTGTGCCATCTGCACAGTGTACGCCTAAAGCAACCCCAATTGCTGGTCTGCTGCTGATCCTATCCGCAGGCAGCTGAAGCAATTACAGTGGGTGTATTGTGCCATCTGCACAGTGCACCAGTGGCTAAGGCCCAATTTTTCAGCCCCTGTTTAACATGGGCATGTAATTACAATTTTTGATGCAATACTTTGCAGCGGGGCTCATTCCTGCGCTCCAACTAGCGTTCCTGTGAGGTGTTGCAGTGTTATGGCACCAGTGCCTAAGGCCCAATTTTTCTGTCCCTGTTAAACAGGTGCATGTAATTACAATTCTTGATATAATATTTCACAGCAGTTCCAGCGCCCACCAAGAGTAACTGTGAGGACTTACAGTGTTGTGGCACCAGCACCACCAAAGGCCCAATTTCTCTACCACTGTTCAACAATGGCATGTAATTACAATTCTTGATCTAATATTTCACAGCCGGGCCCATTCCTGCGCCCACCAAGAGTAACTGTGAGGGCTTACAGTTATGTGGCAACACCACCAAAGGCCCAATTTTTCTGCCCCTGTTCAACAGGTGCATGTAATTCCATTTCTTGATATAATATTTCACAACAGGGCCCGTTCCAGCGCCCAACCAAGTGTAGCTGTGAGGACTTACAGTGTTGTGGCACCACCACCACCACCAAAGGCACAATTTTTCTACCACTGTTCAACAATGGCATGTAATTACAATTCTTGTTCTAATATTTCACAGCAGGGCCCATTCCTGCGCCCACCAAGAGTAACTGTGAGGGCTTACAGTTATGTGGCAACACCACCACCAAAGGCCCAATTTTTCTGCTCCTGTTCAACAGGTGCATGTAATTACAATTATTGATATAATATTTCACAGCAGGGCCCGTTTCAGCGCCCACCAAGAGTAACTGTGAGGACTTACAGTGTTGTGGCACCAGCACCACCACCAAAGGCCCAATTTTTCTACCACTGTTCAACCAACAATGGCATTTAATTGCAATTCTTGATCTAATATTTCACAGCAGGGCCCATTCCTGCGCCCACCAAGAGTCACTTTGAGGGCTTACAGTGTTGTGGCAACACCTTAGGCCCAAATTTCTGCAGAGCATATAGGGCAGGCCCCTACTTTCAAACATCCAACTTACAAATGCCTCCTACTTGCAAACGGAAGGAGACAACAGGAAGTGAGATTAAATCTACCCCTAGGAAGGGAACTTCTCTCCTGTAAGAGTTGATATAGAAAAAACGTGTCTCCTCTCCACTGATGCTTTATCCCAATCCTTGTTTTACTAAAAAACCCAAATTTTCAAAAAACATTTGTCATTGGGACATAAAGTCCGGTGAAATCTTCTGAAGAGGTGCACAGACAGCAAAAAAAATGTTACAGAGGTGATAACCCTTCCCCATGTTTGCCAAAAAGCTTAAAAATAGATTTTTTGACTGGAGCTACACTTTAAAAATGTACCAGTTCAAAGTTAGAAACAGATTCTACTTGACAACAAACCTACACAGTCCCGCTAGTATACTGCTGTTCTGAATATATAGGGCCTGGGGGCCCCACGCCTTTCATTTTATTAATTTCGGTACGGGGTTCCCCTTAATATCCATACAAGACCCAAAGGGACTGGTAATGGGAGGGGGGTACCCATGCCATTTTTCTCAATGATTTTCTTTCAGATTGCCGGGACCAGACATTACATTAAAACCGCAAGCAGTTTTAAATGACTTTTTTAGAAATGTCATTTTATGCAGGGACTGTTCTAAACACGGGAAACATGTGCCACTGCACAGGCATACTATAGACACCCCCCAGGCACGATATTTAAAGGAATATTTCACTTTTTTTCACTTTAAGCGTCATTAAAATCAGTGCTCCCGAAAAAACGGCCATTTTTAAAACGTTTTTTTTTTTTTTGCATTGATACATGTCCCCTGGGGCAGGACCTGGGTCCCCAAACCCTTTTTAGGACAATAACTTGCATATTAGCCTTTAAAATGAGCACTTTTGATTTCAAACGTTCAAGTCCCATAGACTTTAATGGGGTTCTAAAGTTTGCGCAAACTTTCGGTCTGTTCGCAGGTTCTGGGGTGTTCGGCTCATCCCTACAGGCAGGTATCCTGGAGTATTGAGAAAGCTGAACAAAACAGGTTGAGCTGAGCAGTTCAAAATTTGCCCACAACCAAAATATGTTAGAGTATACTTGACTGGATTTTTTTAATGTATTGTGACTGTGTGTGGCCAGTTTACTTTGTGATCATTTCTATGCTGGAAGACTAATTTTAGATATAAGATTCCTTCCTGAGAGATTGTTTAAAAGGATCTTAACGTTCTATAATATTACATAGAGGCTTGTCTGTGTATATGTGCAGTGTCTAAATTTTAATTTTGGTTAAGTAAATATATTTAAATAATATTGATCTATTTTCTTAGTTTTATTGAAAACATTACCCTGCTTAATTGTGCTCTAAGGATAGCAATTCCTTTTCTACAGGTCTATGCTTTACTCCCTGGGGTGCAAAATGGGAGAGCGCCCAAGTGCCTGGTTGCTACCTGAGTTGGTAATTACATGCAACATACCCTTGTTCGGTCTTTAGTAGTGGCAGTGGCACTGGATCACATCAGAACTGATAGTGAATATAGCAAGAATTTGCGGTTTTGATCCAGGCTGTTCTTAAAGTTGAGCGTCTTAAAATATCTGTTAATTGATGTGTAGAAACTCTGCATATAAAATGCCTGGAAGTAGTATATTTAGATCAGTCCAAAATATTTATAAAATATTCCAACTGATGTTAGGGATCTTAAGAGTGCTGCCTCTTTAGGGTTATGCTAAAGCATCAACTATACAGTTTAGATCAGGGTTTCTCAACCAGGATTCCTCCAGAGGTTGTTAGGGGTTCAATGAGCAATGAGCAATTTCTGCCTCTCTGAGAAGTTCCCATGGACACCATTGATCACCATTGATCTTTTTAGCTATCTGTAAGGGGGTAATTCTTCCCAATGATTACAAGTGTAAGGAGAATTCTTACCACTGACCATCACACTAAAGCCCCATACACACGGTCGGACTTTTTCATGGATTCTGTCCGATCGGACAATGTTGTCGAAAAATCAGACCGTGTGTATGCACCATCGGACAGTGTTCGTCGGTTTGTCCGACGGACAAAGTCTTATCTCCTGCTGGAAAGATTTGCCGTCAACACGGTCCGATCACACCAAGTCCGATCGTGTGTATCGAATTCCTGACGGACAAAGTGCTACGCATGCTCAGATCACATTACAAGACCAAAGCTATTGGCTACTAGCCTCTACGTAGTCCCGTCGTAGGTAACAAATGTCACCACGTTCAGAATAATCGGATTTTTCGACAACTTTGTCCGACCGTGTGTACGCAACACCAACATCGGACAAAGTACGACGGACATGATCCGACGGACCTGGTCCTCGGATTGTCCGACCGTGTGTATGGGGCTTAATGTATTATGAGTTGTAGATATATATATATATATTTTCTTGAAAAGATATTTTAAAATACTATCTCTTTTCAAACATGACACATTGGGCCAATTTATCAGTATAATATGGCAAAACAGTAATTGTTTCAGTATTCTTTCACAGCCTATTAAACTAAGCTAGTTATGTAGTCACAATAGGATTAGGCTGATTTACCTCCTCATTAGTCTTCAGCTGGTGTACAAATTAGTTGACTAATATACTGGGATAGTCAAATTAGCTTTGAGAAGAATGCTTTGACTTGTATGCTTCATTAAACAACAGCTGGCCAGTTATTTCACAATGATACCTTGCTACAAATTAAAGTGTATTCTACTCAGAATTTTTAGGATTAGGAATTATAGCATTTGACAAAATAAGTGTTTGAAATCAGTCAGCAATTGTCATCAGTTTGGCACTGACACGGAATACACCCATGTACATGTACCTTATGGGATAAAGTGTCACAAAGTGATAATTCTACTTACAGCATCTCATAAAAGTGAGTACATGCCTCACATTTTTGGAAATATTTTATTTATCTTTTCATGTGACAACACTAAAGAAATTACTTTGCTACAATGTAAAGTAGTGAATGTACAGCTTGTATAACAGTATAAATTTGCTGTCCCCTCAAAATAACTCAACACACAACCATTAATGTCTAAACCACTGGCAACAAAAGTTAGTACACCCCTAAGTGAAAATGTCCAAATTGGAACCCTCTTGGGCATGGAGTTCACCAGAGCTTCACAGGTTGCCACTGGAGTCCTCTTCCACTCCTCCATGATGAAATCACGGAGCTGGTGGATGTTAGAGACCTTGCACTCCTCCACCTTTCATTTGAGGATGCCCCACAGATGCTCAATAGGGTTTAGGTCTGGAGACATGCTTGGCCAGTCCATCACCTTTACCCTCAGCTTTTTTAGCAAGGCAGTGGTAGTCTTGGCGGTGTGTTTGTGGTCGTTATCATGTTGGAATACTGCCCTGCGGCCCAGTCTCCAAAGGGAGGGGATCATGCTCTGCTTTAGTATGTCACAGTACACGTTGGCATTCGTGATTCCCTCAATGAACTGTATCTCCCCAGTGCCAGCAGCACTTATGCAGCCCCAGACCATGACACTCCCACCACCATGCTTGACTGTAGGCAAGACACACTTGTCTTTGTACTCCTTCACCTGGTTGCCACCACACATGCTTGACACCATCTGAACAAAATAAGTTTATCTTGGTCTCATCAGACCACAGGACATTGTTCCAGTAATCCATGTCCTTAGTCTGCTTGTCTACAGCAAACTGTTTGCAGGTTTTCTTGTGCATCTTCGTTGGAAGAGGCTTTCTTCTGGGACAACTGCCATGCAGACCAATTTAATGCAGTGTGTGGCGTATGGTCTGAGCACTGACAGGCTGACCCCCCTCCACCCCTTCAACCTCTGCAGCAATGCTGGCAGCACTTATACATCTATTTCCCGAAGACAACCTCTTGATATGACGTTGAGCACGTGCACACAACTTCTTTGGTCGACCATGGCGAGGCCTGTTTTCAGTGGAACCTGTCCTGTTAAACCACTGTATGGTCTTGGCCACTGTGCTGCAGCTCAGTTTCAGGGTCTTGGCAATCTTCTTATAGCCTAGGCCATCAATATGTAGAGCAACAATTCTTTTTGTTCAGATCCTTAGCGTTATTTGCAATGAGGTGCAACGTTGAACTTCCAGTGACCAGTATGAGAGAGTGAGAGCGATAGCGCCAAATCTAACACATCTGCTCCCAATTCACACCTGAGACCCTGTAACACTAATGAGTCACATGACAGTGGGCAGGGAAAATGGCTAATTGGGCCCAATTTGGACATTTTCACTTAGGGGTGTACTCACTTTTGTTGCCAGCGGTTTAGACATTAATGGCTGTGTGTTGAGTTATTTTGAGGGGACAGCAAATTTACACTGTTATACAAGCTGTACACTCACTACTTTCATTGTAGCAAAGTTGTCACATGAAAAGATAAAATATTTACAAAAATGTGAGAGGTGCACTCACTTTTGTAAGATACTGTATATGGTATACAGGTTGTTAGGACAACATGTGATAACATAAGTACCTGAAGACTTCTTCTGTATGCTTGGCATTTATGTATGAGCATAACTTGTGGGTGGCCAAGTTAGAAGAGGCCTGAACTGGCAGCAGATGGTAACATTTTCCATTATGCAGGCAAGGGTCATAGAAGGCAGCAATCAGAGTGTAATCCATATCCAGATAAAGGGTCAGGGCAGGAGGAAATCATAAGCGTAATCCGTTATAGAGGTAAGGGCTCAGTATTCAGAATTCATAGATGACAAGTCAAGTCAGACAGTAAAAACAAGCCAAGCCTAGAGTGTAGGACCCAGTTAGCAAAACATTATCACAAGGCTAGAGCTCTGGGCTTGCAGTTTCCAAATAGAGCACCACAGTGCTTCAGACAATCAGGGTAGAAGCGTGCAGAAAGAGCTGGTGTGTGTGGCTGCCAGACTAATTAGTGTGCAAAAGGTTAGTCAAATTGAGCAAGCCCATAGCCCAGCAATGATGCCCCTTTCAAGAGCACCCGACAGTAGGAGTATGGGGCATTGCTGCCAGAGCAAAGCCTATTGTTTAGCAACAGGCACTTAGACTGCAGAATGAAGGGCTGCTAAGGTGATTGAGAGACAGTGTAGCACAGTGGCGGAATTATAAGGGTCGCAACAGTCGCAAGTGCGACTGGGCCCTGTAATTCTCTGCCACTTCAGGGGGCCCACCGGCCGCCCGCCGGACTGAGGGGCCCACCCACCTGACTGTCCGGGCCCCGGGGTGTGTGCGGCATGATTCACTGTACAACGGTGGAGTTCGTGCCATGGGGAGGGGGGCTTTCACCCACTGCGAGGGGAGAGACCAGTGAGAGAAGCGCTCTAAGTGTGTGCTCCAAGTGTGTGCTAAAAGAAACTCAGACCAATACAGTGAAGGCGGGAGAGGAGCTTTCTGAGGCAAGGAAGGCATTCTGGAGGAGCCTCGAGGCATGTGGAGGAACTTTGCGACCGCGACGTGAAGGGTACTTACTGAGGGGGAATCGATCGATTGATTGGCGGTAAGTCACCGTTTTGCATTGCAATCGATCGATCCCAACCTCCACCACCTCTGCGGCACTGCCTCTTACTGATCCTACCCCCTCCAGTGCCACCACCCCCCCCTGCAGACTGTGCCACCACCCCCCCTCCAGACTGTGCCACCCCCCTCCAGACTGTGCCACCCCCCCCTCCAGACTGTGTCACCCCCCCCCCCCCCAGACTGTGTCACCCCCCCCCCCCCAGACTGTGCCACCACCCCCCTCCAGACTGTGCCATCACCCCCCTCCAGACTGTGCCCTCACCCCCCCTCCAGACTGTGCCATTACCCCCCCCTCCAGACTGTGCCATTACCCCCCCCTCCAGACTGTGCCACCACCCCCCCTCCAGACTGTGCCACCACCCCCCCTCCAGACTGTGCCACCACCCCCCCCTCCAGACTGTGCCATCACCCCCCTCCAGACTGTGCCACCACCCCCCCCTCCAGACTGTGCCCACACCCCCCCTCCAGACTGTGCCATCACCCCCCCCTCCAGACTGTGCCATCACCCCCCCCCCCCCCCCCCAGACTGTGCCACACCCCCCCTCCAGACTGTGCCATCACCCCCCCTCCAGACTGTGCCACACCCCCCCCCAGTGCCACCACCCCCCCTCCAGACTGTGCCACCACCCCCCCTCCAGTGCCATCACCCCCCCCCCTCCAGACTGTGCCATCACCCCCCCCCCGCCCACCCCCCCTCCAGACTGAGCCACCACCCCCCCTCCAGACTGTGCCACCCCCCCCCTCCAGTGCCACCAGCCCACGTGCCCCCCTCCAGTACCACCGCCACCTTCCAGTGACACCACCCCTCCCCCTCCAGTACCACCACTGCATTGGTGACACAGGCTGCATTGGTGACACAGGCTGCATTGGTGACACAGGCTGCATTGGGACACAGGCTGCACTTGGGGACACAGGCTGCATTGGTGACACAGGCTGCACTTGGGACACAGGCTGCATTGGTGACATAGGCTGCACTGGGCACACAGCTTGCATTGGGGACACAGGCTGCACTGGGGACACAGGTTGCACTGGGGACACAGGTTGCTCTGGGGACACAGGTTGCTCTGGGGACACAGGCTGCACTGGGGACACAGGCTGCACTGGGGACACCGGTTGCACTGGGGACACAGGCTGCATTGGTGACACCGGTTGCACTGTGGACACAGGCTGCATTGGTGACACCGGTTGCACTGGGGACACAGGCTGCATTGGGGGACACAGGCTGCACTGCGGACGCAGGCTGCATTGGGGACACAGGTTGCTCTGGGGACACCGGTTGCTCTGGGGACACCGGCTGCTCTGGGGACACCGGTTGCTCTGGGGACACCGGTTGCACTGGGGACACAGGCTGCTCTGGGGACACCGGTTGCTCTGGGGACACCGGTTGCACTGGGGACATAGGCTGCACTGGGGACGCAGGCTACATTTGGGACACCGGTTGCTCTGGGGACACCGGTTGCACTGGGGACACAGGCTGCATTGGTGACACCGGTTGCACTGGGGACAGAGGCTGCACTGGGGACGCAGGCTACATTTGGGACACCGGTTGCTCTGGGGACACCGGTTGCACTGGGGACACAGGCTGCATTGGTGACACCAGTTGCACTGGAGACACAGGCTGCATTGGTGACACCGGTTGCACTGGGGACACAGGCTGCATTGGGGGACACAGGCTGCACTGGGGACGCAGGCTACATTGGGGACACCGGTTGCTCTGGGGACACCGGTTGCTCTGGGGACACAGGTTGCACTGGGGACACAGGTTGCACTGGGGACACAGGCTACATTTGGGACACCGGTTGCTCTGGGGACACAGGTTGCACTGGGGACACAGGCTGCATTGGTGACACCGGTTGCACTGTGGACACAGGCTGCATTGGTGACACCGGTTGCACTGGGGACACAGGCTGCATTGGGGGACACAGGCTGCACTGCGGACGCAGGC
Organism: Lithobates sylvaticus; assembly: GCA_028564925.1. Taxonomy (NCBI): domain Eukaryota; kingdom Metazoa; phylum Chordata; class Amphibia; order Anura; family Ranidae; genus Lithobates; species Lithobates sylvaticus. The sequence goes on along the minus strand of CM053026.1, from coordinate 356,846,842 downwards.
TGCATTGGGGACACAGGTTGCTCTGGGGACAGGTTGCTCTGGGGACACCGGTTGCTCTGGGGATACCGGTTGCTCTGGGGACACAGGCTGCTCTGGGGACACAGGCTGCTCTGGGGACACCGGTTGCACTGGGGACACAGGCTACATTTGGGACACCGGTTGCTCTGGGGACACCGGTTGCACTGGGGACATAGGCTGCACTGGGGACGCAGGCTACATTTGGGACACCGGTTGCTCTGGGGACACCGGTTGCACTGGGGACACAGGCTGCATTGGTGACACCAGTTGCACTGGAGACACAGGCTGCATTGGTGACACCGGTTGCACTGGGGACACAGGCTGCATTGGGGACACAGGCTGCACTGCGGACGCAGGCTACATTGGGGACACCGGTTGCTCTGGGGACACCGGTTGCACTGGGGACACGCCGGTTGCACTGGGGACACAGGCTACATTTGGGACACCGGTTGCTCTGGGGACACCGGTTGCACTGGGGACACAGGCTGCATTGGTGACACCGGTTGCACTGGAGACACAGGCTGCATTGGTGACACCGGTTGCACTGGGGACACAGGCTGCATTGGGGGATACAGGCTGCACTGCGGACGCAGGCTACATTGGAGACACCGGTTGCTCTGGGGACACCGGTTGCTCTGGGGACACTGGTTGCTCTGGGAACACAGGCTGCTCTGGGGACACCGGTTGCACTGGGGACACCGGTTGCACTGGGGACACAGGCTGCACTGGGGACAGGCTGCACTGGGGACACCGGTTGCACTGGGGACACCGGTTGCACTGGGGACACAGGCTGCATTGGTGACACAGGTTGCACTGGAGACACAGACTGCATTGGTGACACCGGTTGCACTGGGGACACAGGCTGCATTGGGGACACAGGCTGCACTGCGGACACAGGCTGCATTGGGGACACCGGTTGCACTGGGGACACAGGTTGCACTGGGGACACCGGTTGCTCTGGGGACACCGGTTGCACTGGGGACACCGGTTGCACTGGGGACACAGGCTGCATTGGTGACACAGGTTGCACTGGAGACACAGGCTGCATTGGTGACACCGGTTGCACTGGGGACACAGGCTGCATTGGGGACACAGGCTGCACTGCGGACGCAGGCTACATTGGAGACACCGGTTGCTCTGGGGACACCGGTTGCTCTGGGGACACTGGTTGCTCTGGGGACACAGGCTGCACTGGGGACACCGGTTGCTATGGGGACACCGGTTGCACTGGGGACACAGGCTACATTTGGGACACCGGTTGCTCTGGGGACACCGGTTGCACTGGGGACACAGGCTACATTTGGGACACCGGTTGCACTGGGGACACCGGTTGCACTGGGGACACCGGTTGCTCTGGGGACACAGGTTGCTCTGGGGACACCGGTTGCTCTGGGGACACCGGTTGCACTGGGGACACAGGCTGCACTGGGGACGCAGGCTACATTTGGGACACTCTGGGGACACCGGTTGCTTTGGGGACGCCGGTTGCTCTGGGGACACAGGCTGCACTGGGGACACCAGTTGCACTGGGGACACAGGTTACATTTGGGACACCGGTTGCTCTGGGGACACCGGTTGCACTGGGGACACAGGCTGCACTGGGGACGCAGGCTACATTTGGGACACCGGTTGCTCTGGGGACACCGGTTGCTCTGGGGACACCGGTTGCACTGGGGACACCGATTGCACTGGGGACACCGGTTGCTCTGGGGACACCGGTTTCTCTGGGGACACAGGTTGCATTGGTGACACAGGTTGCACTGGGGACATAGCTTGCACTGGGGACACAGTTTGAATTGGTGACACCGGTTGCACTGGGGACACAGGCTGCACTGGGGACGCAGGCTACATTTGGGACACTCTGGGGACACCGGTTGCTCAGGGGACACCGGTTGCTCTGGGGACACAGGCTGCACTGGGGACACAGGCTGCACTGGGGACACCAGTTGCTATGGGGACACAGGCTACATTTGGGACACCGGTTGCACTGGAGACACAGGCTGCACTGGGGACGCAGGCTACATTTGGGACACCGGTTGCTCTGGGGACACCGGTTTCACTGGGGACACCGGTTGCTCTGGGGACACCGGTTGCTCTGGGGACACAGGCTGCACTGGGGACACCAGTTGCTATGGGGACACTGGTTGCACTGGGGACACAGGCTACATTTGGGACACCGGTTGCTCTGGGGACACCGGTTGCACTGGGGACACAGGCTGCACTGGGGACGCAGGCTACATTTGGGACACCGGTTGCTCTGGGGACACCGGTTGCACTGGGGACACCGATTGCACTGGGGACACCGGTTGCTCTGGAGACACCGGTTGCTCTGGGGACACCGGTTGCTCTGGGGACACAGGTTGCACTGGGGACACCGGTTGCATTGGTGACACAGGTTGCACTGGGGACATAGCTTGCACTGGGGACACAGTTTGAATTGGTGGCACCGGTTGCACTGGGGACACCGGTTGCACTGGGGACACAGGCTGCACTGGGGACGCAGGCTACATTTGGGACACTCTGGGGACACCGGTTGCTCAGGGGACACCGGTTGCTCTGGGGACACAGGCTGCACTGGGGACACCAGTTGCTATGGGGACACTGGTTGCACTGGGGACACAGGCTACATTTGGGACACCGGTTGCACTGGGGACACAGGCTGCACTGGGGACGCAGGCTACATTTGGGACACCGGTTGCTCTGGGGACACCAGTTTCACTGGGGACACCGGTTGCTCTGGGGACACAGGCTGCACTGGGGACATAGCTTGCACTGGGGACACAGGTTGCATTGGTGACACAGGTTGCATTGGTGACACAGGTTGCACTGGGGACACCGGTTGCTCTGGGGACACCGGTTGCTCTGGGGACACCGGTTGCACTGGGGACACAGGCTGCACTGGGGACACAGGTTGCACTGGGGACACAGGTTGCATTGGTGACACAGGTTGCATTGGTGACACAGGTATCAAAATCATGCTTTTTTTTTTCTAGTTACGCCTCTGGTGTAGCAGTGTCTCTCAAAGTTCTAACACCTGTGTTTTTCTACAAATATAGCATTTATCTTAGTATATCTCTATTGTCCTAATGATTTTATTTTTATTCCCATTGTGACTGGATTGAAGGAAAGGTTAGAGCAGCCACAAAGGTTAGTGTGTATTTTTTAATGTGACCTGCAAATTACATCATTTCATTTAAAAATTCTTATAATTTTGAGTATTTATATCACAACAAGGGAACATCATCTATTACTGCCTGTGGGATTTGATAAGAACACAGCTAGGATAATAAATATCTCACTTTTCTAAAAAACATTAAGTTATGACAGGCCCTCAAGCTTTTCTTTGAGAAATGCAACTCTATTTGAACTTTTATATTACCATACATTCTTCATATCACATCTGCTTCGCTCACAGTTTTGCAGTTAAATGGAAATATCTGCTGCAGGTAATCTCATTTTGCAGGCAAGCTCTTTCTGAATAAGGATTAAACTGAGGATGACTTGTCTGTCATAGTAGATTACTGGCTTGATTGTTTTGACATTTATTTATTTTCACTAATAAAAACTCAATTAAAAAGTATCAGTGTTGAAAATGAATCACAAGAGATAATGTGTTAAGCCATAATGCACTACATAGCTCTTGAACTATGGTCAGCAGGTTTAGAAAGGCCAGTAAGGGGACTTTTGAATAAGCCACCCCCTTTACTATTAAAGGGGAGCACAGAACAACTATAGTGAATTAGAATTCTAAATGCTAGCTCTGGGCAATTAACCCAATTGCTGCTTTTTTGCCCTTATTTTTGGGGGACTTTGTCTTTTAATTTTGTGGCTATTTTGAAGCCAGCAGTCACTTGTATCTGCTGTCCTGTCTATAGTAAACTTTGGATTTTGTTGAAGGTGGTGTTTTGTGGGTTTCGTTTCTTTTGGAAGTATATTGGTGTTTATTCTATGTTGATAAGTTTTGGGTACTTAAGGCAGGGCATTTACGTGTTACTGTCCATCTGTTCTTGAACGAATGAATGACTTGTATAGCGCTGCCTATGCGAACTGAATCACATTAGGACGCTTTTGCCACCGGTGTCCATCTGCGGTACAGCAAGGTCCTTTACCCGGTCCTTTAAGTGCAAGAATGATGTGCACATAGACCCTATCTCATTATATTGCTCACATTTAATGCAACTATTTAACTCCCTATCCCCATGTATAAAAAAAGTTATGCATACACCAGTTAGGCCTATTATCCTCAATTCAAGCTATCTTGCTACTGGTCTACAGTGGATTCATTCTTGTAGTAAGACCCCAATCTGTGCTCTTTGTCACTACTAAATTTGGGCCTACCCTTGCTATTTTAAAATTGTCCTATTGTTGGCCAGATTTATACTGCTATATATTTTAAATCTTGTACTAAAACACCTGCCCGTAATCTTTTTTTTTCTCTAGTACACTACAGACAATTTTACAGTGCTGTATAATCTGTGGTTTCTTGATTCCTAATGAGAGCTCGATAGAATGGGCCAGCTGTCGAACATTTTTGCATCAGTGAGAACAAGTACAATAAGCAAGCTACATGACAATTTCTATCTGCCAGTCAAAGCAGGCCTATTAGCATTTAAAGAAAAAGCAAGTGTTGCTGCTAATGCTACCTGAAATAAGGCAATTTTTTTTTCAAACTGAAATTAATTACATTGGGGTGCTGCTACATTATGAAAGTCAAAGTAACTGTAAAATGAAAATAAATTCTGTAGCTTAATATGCTCTGCCAGTGCATGCTGTTGCTGACATTGTACAGTGCCTTGAAAAAGTATTTATACCCCTTGACATTTTCCACATTTTGTCATGTTACAACTAAAAATGTAAATATATTTTATTGGGATTTTATGTGATAGACCAAACACAAAGTGGCACATAATTGTGAATTGGAAGTAAAATGAAATATAGTTTTCCAAATTTTTTACAAATAAATATGTGAAAAGTGTGGCATGCATTTGTATTCAGACACCCTGAGTCAATAATTTGTAGAACCACCTTTCACTGCAATTACAACTGCAAGTCTTTTGGGGTATGTCTGTACCATCTTTATACATCTAGAGAGGGAAATGTTTACCCATTCTTTGCAAAATAGCTCAAGCTCTGTCAGTTGGATGGAGAGTGTCTGTAAAATGGAATTTTTCAAGTCTTGCCACAGATTCTCAATTGGATTGCAGACTCTAACAGGTTTTCTTCTAATATTGCCCTGTATATGGCTCCATCCACCTTCCCATCAACTGTGACAAGCTTCCCTGTCCCTGCTGAAGGAAAGCATCCCCACAACATGATGCTGCCCCACCATGTTTCATGGTGGGGATGGTGTGTTCAGGGTGATGGGCAGTGTTAGTTCTCTGCCACACATAGCATTTTGCTTTTAGGCCAAAAAGTTAAATTTTTGTCTCATCTCACCAGAGTACTTTTTTCCACGTTTGCTGTGTCTCCCACATGGCTTCTTGCAAACTGCAAACGGGACTTCTTATGGCTTTCTTTTAACAATGGCTTTCTTCCTGTCACTCTTCCATAAAGGCAAGATTTGTGGAGTGCACAACTAATAGTTGTCCTGTGGATAGATTCTCCCACCTGAGCTGTGGATCTATGCAGCTCTTCCAGAGTTACCATGGGCCTCTTGGCTGCTTCTCTGATTAGTACTTACCGAGGCCGAGATGCCGAGAGTGGTTCACCCTTGCAACTGAGCGCAGTCCGCCCCCAGGAGGTGAGACAGGGGATGAATGGCACAAAGAGGCACAGGCTACCCAACCAGAGGATGAGGACTGGAGAAGGAGCCAAGTTCTGGATCAGGAAGACACTGGAAAGTCCAAAACACAGGTGCAGGTACAGGGCTGAAGATAAGCAGGTCAGGGTCACAGGCAGAGATCACAGGGCAGGAGACAGAGGCACTTCCGGGTCACAGGCAGAGGTTTCAAGGGGCCAGAGGCAAGCAAGCAGGTAAGTCCAGTACACAGTCCAAAGGTCAAGGGCAGGAGAAGGCAGCAAGGTCAAAGGCGAAATCCGGGTCAAAATCAGGCAATCAGAACAACAGGAAGCAGGAACAGAGCTTTGGCAGGAAGCTGAAGACAAGCCAGCGCTGGACTGGTCTCAAGCCCTTCCTTAAATGGGCGGTGTGAGTGGTCATGTGACACCGCCACGCACTGGGACGCTCAGGCGTGCGCCTGTGCGCATGCGTGTGCGTCGGAGCGCCGAGCCGCGAATGCACATGCGCCGGAGTGCCGTTCCGCAGCGCTAAACTGTAGATTTTCCTGACAGTGCCCTCCCCCGATGGGCGGCCTCCGGATGCCCAAACTAGCCATCAATTCCGGATGTTCAGTATGGAAAGCCCGGATCAAGCGTGGGGCATGTAGATTTCCTGAGGGTTCCCAAGAGTTTTTTTCCGACGGGTAACCTTCCCACTTGACCAGATATTGCAGTTGCCTCCCCTTCTTCCTGCAGCTCAAAATTTTCTCCACCACAAATTCTGTTTCGCCATCCACCAGTACTGGTGGAGGTGGTGGCTCAGATCTGCCTGGAAAGGGACTGGGAATGACGGGTTTCAGGAGGGAAGCGTGGATCACTGGATGTATCCTGTACGAATCTGGTAAGGAAAGTTCAAAAGCCACGGGATTGATATTTCGTTTGATCTTGAAAGGACCAATGAACTTAGGCCCCAACTTACGTGTGGGGATGGCCAACTTGAGGTTGACTGAGGATAGCCAAACCTCGTCCCCCACTTTGAAGTCTGGGTTTTCCTTCCTTCCTCGGTTGAAGTATTTTTCATACCCCTCCTGGGTTTTTTGCATGGTTTCCTGTATTTTCTGGAAGTTCTGCTGAAGGGAGTTTACTCGATCTTGAACCGCAGGGACGGAAATTTCGGGAAGGGACCCTGGCAAGAAGGAGGGGTGGAACCCAAAGTTGGCCCAAAAGGGCGTTTGGTTGGTGGCGGTATGGACCGCGTTGTTATAGGCGAATTCCGCATAAGGTAGGAGGCTGGACCATTCGTCCTGGGAATCCGAACAAAAACAACGGAGATATTGCTCTAGTGACTGATTTGTCCTCTCCGTCTGGCCGTTGCTCTGAGGATGATAGGCCGAAGAGAGGCATATTTTGATTTCAAGGGATTTACATAGCTCTCGCCAAAACTTGGAGGTGAACTGAGGGCCTCTATCAGATGTGACACTTGCAGGTAAGCCGTGGAGCCGGATAATCTCTTTGAAGAATATATCAGCTGTAGCAGAAGCGGAAGGAGTCCCAATTATTGGGAGGAAGTGTGCCATTTTTGACAATCGGTCGACTACGACCAGGATGGTGGTGAACCCCTCTGAGGAGGGTAACTCCACAATGAAGTCCATTGATATATCCGCCCATGGGCGCTCGGGGATGGACAAGGGTTTTAACAGGCCCCAGGCTTTGGAATTAGTCCCCTTGTTGCGTTGACAAATGATACAGGAGGTCACATAGTCCCTGCAGTCTTGTCTCCACCCAGGCCACCAAAAAGAGCGAGAGATTAATTTGGTTGCCTTGTGAACCCCAAAATGTCCTGCAAGCTTGTGATCATGTAGGGTCTTGAGGGTCAAGGGTCTCGTTTCTATGGGAACAAAGACCTTCCCTCGTACCCAGAGTAACCGTCGTGTTCTTCCATTGAGGGGATTCCATGGTCGGTAAGTTGCCCGGATGCCGCTTTGATGGCGGAGATCAGATCAGGTTGCAAGATGAGAGAGAGAAAATTTTGCGGAGAAAGGATGGTGCTGGGTTCAGATTCCTGGGGTGTCTCGTGGAACATTCTGGAGAGGGCGTCTGCCTTTCCATTTTTTGAGCCGGGTCTGTAAGAGATATGAAAATTAAATCTCAAAAAGAAAGAGCCCATCGGGCTTGCCTGGGCCTTTGGAGGTACTCCAAATTTCTGTGGTCTGTCCAAATCATGACAGGATGAGAAGCCCCCTCCAGGAGATACCTCCACTCCTCCAAGGCAAACTTGATGGCCAATAATTCTCTATCCTCCACGTCGTAGTTCCTCTCCAGAGGGCTTAACTTCCGTGACGCAAAGGCCACCGGGTGCAAGAGGGCCTTGGGGCCCAGTCTCTGGGACAGAATAGCTCCCGTAGCTGTCTCCGATGCATCCACTTCCAGCACAAATGGTAGGGCTGGATCTGCATGCATCAGGATGGGAGTGGACAAAAACAATTTTTTCAAAGTGTCAAAGGCTTCTTGGGCTTCTGGGGACCAATGGAATTGGGTACCTTGATGGGTCAACTTGGTGATGGGTGCCACTATGGAGGAAAAGCCGACAATGAACCTTCGGTAAAAATTTGCGAATCCAATGAATCGCTGTATCCCTTTCTTGTTCACCGGGGCTGGCCACTCCAGTATGGCTTTAACCTTCTGTGGGTCCATGGAGACCCCACCTGTGGAAATGATGAACCCCAAAAACTGCACTGTGGATTTCTCGAATTCGCACTTGTCTGCCTTGAGGTAGTCTGTGGCTTCTGAGAATGGTGAGAACTTGTTTAACGTGTACTCGGTGAAGTTCAAGGGTGTCTGAAAAGATAAGGATATCGTCCAAATAAACGACGAGGAAGTCGCTGAGGTGCTTGCGGAAAATATAATTTACCAGGTGCTGGAAGGTTGCTGGGGCGTTACAAAGCCCAAAGGGCACCACCAATTACTCATAATGCCCGAATCTGGACCTAAAAGCTGTTTTCCATTCATCTCCTGCCCTGATTCGGATGAGGTTGTAGGCCCCACGAAGGTCCAACTTAGAAAATATTCGGGCAGACCTGAAGCGCTGAAAAAGCTCTGGAATCAAAGGCAGGGGATACCGGTTTTTAATTGTGATTTTATTTAATTCCCTGTAATCGATGCAAGGCCTCAGGGAGCCGTCTCTCTTTCCCACAAAAAAGATGCCAGCTCCGGCTGGTGACGAGGAAGGACGAATGAACCCCTTTTCCAGGTTCTCGTCAATGTAGGCCTTGAGGACCTTTAGTTCCACTTCGGACAGGGGGAAGATACGGCCAAAAGGGATCTCTGATCCAGGAAGGAGGTCGATGGGACAGTCATGCGTCCGATGGGGCGGTAGGCAATCTGCCTGTTGTTTATCGAAAACATCTTGGAATTCCAGGTAGACTGGTGGTACATGAAGAAGGTTGTCTGGTATAGAAGAAATAGTAGAGCAGGAGGCCACAGCCTGAACGAAGCAATGTTGGGTACAGTGGGGTGACAGGAAAGAAACCTCTTTCTTCCCCCAGTTGATCTGGGGTTCGTGGATTTGTAGCCACGGAAGTCCCAAGATGATGGGAAACATTGGAGACGGGATAATGTCAAACTGAATAAGTTCCTGGTGACCAGAGTCAGTAGTGACACGGATGGGTTGGGTTTCATGAGTAATGAATCCTGAACGAGGAAGAGAGCCATCAGCCAGATGTACCTGTAGGTTTTGTTTCTTCAGGACGAGAGGTAAATGCAGTTTGGTGGCTGATGCTGCATCAAGGAAGCAGCTGCAGGCTCCGGAATCAATTATGGCTGATAGTCGGGTTTCCTTTCCCGGTAGCTGTAGGGGGACAAAGAGGGCGACATAAGTCTGGGAGAACCCAGAAGATTGGTAGTTCATAATACATTGTCGGTAGAACTTACTCGGTCTCACGGGACAGGTGTTGAGGAAATGGCCAGAAGCCCCACAGTACAGTCATAGGTTGGTCCGTCGCCTACGGAGCCGTTCTTCTGCAGTGAGGGGGGCACGGACCAAACCCAGCTGCATGGGTTCCGTCTCCTGGGTAGCTACTGCTGGAGCTGGGGTGGTGGGTGGAGACAAGGTAGGTTTAGAAAAAGTCCAATTGGTACGGGGAGACTGAAGGCACTCGGAACGCCTCTCCCGCATGCGTCGGTCCAACTTGGTGGCGGCTTGGATCAAGTCCTCCAGTGTGTCAGGAGTTTCAGATCTTGCCAACTCATCTTTCAAAGTTTCAGATAACCCCTGGCGATACTGGTATTTAAGAGCTGGTTCATTCCAACCGGTATCAGCTGACCACTTCCGGAATTCTACGGTGTAATCCTCCACTGGTCTGCGTCCCTGAAGTAGATTATGTAGTGTGGCTTCAGCTGTAGCCCCACGTTGAGGATCATCGTACAATTGCGCCATACTCTCAAAAAAGGTTTCCACCGCATTAAGTGCTGGACTCCTCTGCTCCATAAGGCTATGGGCCCATGCCTGTGGCTCCTCAGCCAGGAGCGAGATAATGAAGCCCACCTTTACTACTTCGGAAGCGAAAGTCCTGGGTTGGAGGGCTAGGTAGGGAGCAGGCATTTTTAAAGGCCCGGAACTTTTTACGGTCACCTGTGAAGCGCTCAGGAGTAGGAACCCTGGGTTCGGGGGATGCCATGATCACGGTGGGGTTAGCTGATCCGGGAGGAGCGGAGATTCCGCTGGTGGTAAGAGGAGCTGCTAAGGTGGGTGCTACTAACCCGGAGAGTTTCTGCAGGTGACTGTCCACTTGAGTGTACCCCTCTTGCAATTTTTGCACGGCTTCAGTTAGTGCTGAGACTTGTTGGCACAGAACCTCAAGGGGTGAACGCACTCTGTCGGCCTCAGACATGGCTGGCTTGTACTATCAGGAGAGTACTTACCGAGGCCGAGATGCCGAGAGTGGTTCACCCTTGCAACTGAGCGCAGTCCGCCCCCTGGAGGTGAGACAGGGGATGAATGGCACAAAGAGGCACAGGCTACCCAACCAGAGGATGAGGACTGGAGAAGGAGCCAAGTTCTGGATCAGGAAGACACTGGAAAGTCCAAAACACAGGTGCAGGTACAGGGCTGAAGATAAGCAGGTCCGGGTCACAGGCAGAGATCACAGGGCAGGAGACAGAGGCAAATCCGGGTCACAGGCAGAGGTTCAAGGGGCCAGAGGCAAGCAAGCAGGTAAGTCCAGTATACAGTCCAGAGGTCAAGGGCAGGAGAAGGCAGCAAGGTCAAAGGCGAAATCCGGGTCAAAATCTGGCAATCAGAACAACAGGAAGCAGGAACAGAGCTTTGGCAGGAAGCTGAAGACAAGCCAGCGCTGGACTGGTCTCAAGCACTTCCTTAAATGGGCGGTGTGAGTCGTATGTGACGCCGCCACACACTGGAACGCTCAGGCGTCGGAGCGCTGAGCCGCGAATGCGCATGCGCCGGAGTGCCGTTCCGCCGCACATGCGCACAGGCACTCGGCGCGCATTGCTAAACTGTAGATTTTCCTGACAGTCTATCACATAAAATCCCAATAATGCGCATGCGCCGGAGTGCCGTTCCGCCGCGCATGCGCACAGGCACTCGGCGCGCAGCGCTAAACTGTTATTGTCAAGGTGGTTGGTAGGCACAGTAACAATATCCATAATAATAATGCAGTTGTCTCAAAAAATGATTACTGATCATCCTTTTATTATCATTTTTTCTAGTTTACCACGTGCATGCTCCTGACGAGTGGCGTGCCAGCCACGAAACGCATAGAGCTGTTTAATGCCGTGTTTTTTTCTAGACATATCGAGATCTCCAAGCTACGATACCATCATTACCCTCACAGATTTAGCGAGGCCTTAGGTCCGGCAAATATTATTTTTACAATCACCCATTTACCCACTCTGAATATGGCTGGAACTATGGAATTTTATGACAATCGTCTACTGTTGTTTTATCATGCTTAATGTTTTACTATGTGATATCAGTCGTCATTTTTTGAGACAACTGCATTATTATTATGGATATTGTTACTGTGCCTACCATCCACCTTGACAATAACAGTATATGTATGTTTACCAATTTTTCTATACAAATAAAATTCCCTTGTTCAGCCTTACTACCTATTTGCTTTTCTGTGCTTCATATAAAGTCCCAAATCCCCTATTTCCCTCTTTTCAACATATTAAGGGATGGAAATACTTGACCTTACCGGGCCATGATTTAATGTAAAGTCCCATAGGGATGGATATACCTGACCTTACCAGGTCTAGGTTTCCTTAAAGTCCCTAAAACTCCCGTTCTCTCGTCTTCTATAGACTTTGTTGGGGTTCATCTAAAAAAAATTGGATTGCTGTATTCTGAACAAGATTCAGTGGACACTTAAAGAATCGAACCTTGGCATTTTAGTCAGACACCCAATTTACACCCAGGCATTTAACCCCCCCCCCCCCATTTGTTTTTTTACCTAATTCCCCTACCCCCACATACATGAATATACAAACATATACACCCTGTGATACCTGTGATGCCAGTTTAAATTTTTTTTAATATTGTCTGGGGCCAATAAAATTTTTGTCAAAAGCTCTTGTCTTTGTTTGTCCCATTTAAGGGATTGCCCATCACTATCATCTATCGTCTATCTTGACAGAAAGTAAGATGATATCTATCTAGCAGGACCCACTCTATCCAAAATGTAATTAAAAAAGGTTTTGGCTGGGATTTAAAGCTAGTGTAAGCTATACAAGAATGGCAACCACCCCCAATTCATAACTAGCTTTTGAAATAAGGTGCACATGGAAGGGCACTACACAGCACAACAAACTTAGCCTGCAAAAAAAAGGCAAAATGGCACTGTTTAATAATTAACATTAAAAACAGAGGTTTTAATTGCACACATTTGCAAATATATGTAGAACCCTCCTAGCTAAGCTGCTAGGTTTTGGTTAGGCAAATGTAATTCTTAGCTCTTGGCTAATCAACAGATCAGTGTGTAATTGCTTTAGGCTGCTCTGAGTTATGCAGGATGCAAATTTGAGTGTTTCCTCCTGTTTTCTGGAGATTTTCAGAACATCATGGGTGGGAGAGTCAAATAAGCAGTCTTTTTATTTATGCAGGGAGGTGTGCCCAGATGATGGTGGGAGAGTGCATAAATAGTCTGGAACCCCAGCAAGCAGGGTTATTTTCCCTGAAGCAGAGGTTTCTGGCAAGAAAGGCTGACAATCCTTTCTGGCCATCCTAGTGAAGGTCCAGCCTGTTCATTAAGATCCAAGCTGTGCTCAGCAGGGGGGCCTCTACAGCCACAAGTCCTTTTTGAACCAGAGGGATGCCATGGAGGATCTGCCCTGGAAGCTTCACAGAGGACTTTGCCTGCTGGAGTCTAAGGGAGACAAGCTTTGGGGACACTAAGTACAGGCCTATGGGGGAAGGATCTGAGTGACTGTTGCTTTTGTTAACCCCTGCTGTACAGAGTATAAGACGTGCCTGACCTGGGACATTGCTAAGGTGCCCCAGTGCTGTCCACTTTATGTTCTACTAATCAAAGGACTTGGTTAAGACGCTGCTTTAAAAGGAAGAGTGTCCTTATATGGAGTATCCCACAGCTCCCTGAACCACATCTAAGTTAATCTACTATAAACATTTTAGAAGGCAACTCATAGACTGTTTTATGAGCCTGTGGAATGAAAGTTGCTGTTTTCAGGAGTAACGCTACATATATATGGAAGCCACACTGCCTCACCAAGGCTCCTGTGTAAAGTGCAGTCCTAACTCATATATTTGAGCATCTCTAAGTTGGAACATATAGCAGTGGGCAAATTAAAGGCAGATATGCCTGGTGTATGGGCACATTAGAAGCCCAGCATGAGTAGAATGGCAGCTGTAGGCATCCAATGTGTCCCCATGACAAATCCAGCAGGTGACTGGATGGGCTCCCTCAAGGCATACATTGATAGAGTAGTGAATGCTTGGTACCACCCTAGTTTTTTTTTTTTTTAGCTGTTTATATCCCCATTTGTTTTCAAAGATGCTTATTGGTTTTTAATATTAAAGATTAAATATTTATGAAACCCATACATTTGGCCTGGAGTTGTCCTTTAAATATGTTTATGTTAATTTTTGGGCTGAAAAGTCTTTAAAATTATTCTTCATTTTATTTTGTGACTGCTACTGTGAATTTGCTGTAGAGTACGTAAATACTATTTTGTACTTTCCCCTGGACATGAAGTGAAAATTAATAAGGAAACAAGATGAACACTTCTGATAGTCTATCTTGAATTTTGTGGTTTATTTATGTCTGCTGATTTTTAACAATGTGCACCTTGAGAGTGAAGAGAAGAAATGTAATGCTTGAACTATTATGAAACAGAGTAATGCCTTCCAAAAGTTAGCACTCACAATCTAAACTCTTGTCATGTTCATTTTGTAGAGAGTGTATACACCTTCAACTTTAATGATCTTTCAGTTGACTCAAAATTTGTTTCTGTTCTCTGAGCTCATTTTCCATGGCAGATCACATGAGCTCTGAGTAGTTTCCAAGAGTTAGATGAGAATGATTAAAAACAAAGAATAAACTCCTGGCATGGAGACATTGTGGCATAATGGGTTATTGACTGGCCTATAAAGTATAGAAACCTATTTCTTTCTGTCAGTTACTATACTTGCTGAATTCAATTTGCAGAATAATCCAAGCAACCTCCCTAGTGTATCAAGAGTAGGTTGAGACAAATGAATGCGGGGGATGAAAAGTTTACAGATATTCAACTGCAGAGTTTTTGCTCTTTCTTTAAAAGCAACATTGCCTATAAGAATATATACTTTTTTGAATTTTTTTATTACAAATCCATTAAAGGCCCAATTCAACCCACCCTCCAGTTTTCCTTACTCATTATTAGAAGTCTCCCTATTGCGTGTATTGTTTATATTGTGGGTCCATGATGTCCTACACTCAGATAAAGTGGGTCGAATAAAACCTAGCATCCTTCATCCTGGAAAATAGGGATGGGCTGTCTGTTCGAGTCGAACATGAGTTTGACTCGAACGTTGCCTGTTCAAATGTTCGAAGATCGAACATTATGGGGCGTTGGTGCCAAATTCGAGTGGCGCATCATGGCCCATAATGCACTGCGTCACTGCAGTGCATTGCTGGCTGTTGAATGGCCAAACATGCACTATGACCCGCATGCTTTGGCCAATCACAGCGCCGTAAGCCAATTATGGCTCAGGGGGTTAAGTACACACCCCACACTATATAAGTGTAGTGTGTTGCTGGCGGTCGGAGAGAGAGAGAGAGAGAGAGAGAGTGTGTGTCATTTCATTTACTTTGAGCAGGAAGTTTATTTAGTTAGCTAGATCTCACTGCAGACCGTTCCTGCTGTACTATTTCTAATCTACTTCAGGCAGGCAGTGGATTCAGTTAGCTAGATCTTACTGCAGACTGTTCATGCTGTACTGTTTCTAATCTACTTCAGGCAGGCAGTTGATTCAGGACTGCTCTATCCGCCCTCAGCGTCAGGGAAACGCTCGCACCTAGCTAACGTAGGAGAGGCGCTGCTAGGTGTGGATTCTTCCTCTCCACGTCTGACCATTCCGGTGAGGATTTCTCTGACCAAGAAATCCTCTTTCTCCGCTGTAGCCTTTCTGGACTTCGGCTCTGCAGGGTACTTCATTGAAGCCTCTCTCGTCAACAAATTTAATGTTCCAATCATCCGTCTTGCCAAGCCAGTTTTCATCACCTCGGTAAATGGTCAAAATCTGAACTGTATGGTGCGTTATCGCACCGAACTTCTCCTCATGAGAATTGGAGTTCTCCATTATGAAAAGATTGACTTCCTTGTGTTACCCAACTGTACCTCCGAGATCCTTTTGGGCCTACCCTGGCTCCAGCTTCATTCTCCTACCCTCGACTGGTCCACGGGGGACATCAAAAGTTGGGGTCCTTCCTGCCACAGGCATTGCCTCAAAGCGGTGCCCATTAAACAAGTTTCCACCGCTGCCGCTCTGCCTAGTCTTCCCAAGCCTTACCAGGACTTTTCCGATGTGTTTTGCAAAAAACAAGCGGAGGTCTTGCCACCACATAGACCCTTTGATTGCCCTATTGATCTCCTCCCTGGAACCACCCCGTCCCGTGGCAGGATCTACCCTCTCTCCATCCCGGAGACACAAGCTATGACTGAGTACATCCAGGAGAACCTCAAGAGAGGTTTCATCCACAAGTCCTCTTCCCCTGCTGGAGCAGGATTCTTCTTTGTCGCCAAAAAGGACGGGTCCCTACGTCCCTGCATTGACTATCGTAGTCTTAATAAAATCACGGTAAAGAATCGCTACCCACTGCCTCTCATCTCAGAACTATTTGACCGTTTGCGCGGAGCAAGCCTTTTCACCAAACTGGACCTCCGGGGCGCATATAATCTCATCCGTATCCATAAAGGCGATGAATGGAAAACCGCCTTTAACACCCGTGATGGACACTTTGAATACCTGGTCATGCCCTTTGGGTTATGCAATGCCCCTGCGGTCTTTCAAGACTTTGTGAACGAGATTTTCAGAGATCTGCTGTACTCCTGTGTTGTTGTCTATCTGGATGATATCCTGATCTTCTCCTCTAGCTTGGAGGAGCACCGTCTTCATGCCTGTCAAGTGCTCCAGTGACTCCATGATAACCGTCTGTACGCCAAACTAGAGAAATGTCTCTTTGAACGCTGCAGTCTTCCCTTCCTGGGGTACTTGGTCTCTGGACAAGGTCTCCAAATGGACCCGGAGAAACTTTCTGCCGTCCTGAACTGGCCACGTCGTACCGGGCTACGGGCCATCCAGCGTTTCCTCGGATTCGCCAACTAATACCGTCAGTTAATTTCCCACTTCTCCACCATTGTCGCGCCTATTGTGGCACTAACCAAAAAAGGTGCGAATCCGAGGTCCTGGCCTCCTCAAGCTGATGAGGCATTTAACCGCCTCAAGGCTGTCTTTGCCTCTGCATCTGTTCTATCCAGGCCTGATCCCCTCAAACCGTTCTTCCTGGAAGTCGATGCCTCCTCTGTGGGAGCTGGAGCCGTGCTTCTCCAGAAAGACTCCAAGGGCAAGAACGTCACCTGTGTTTTTTTCTCCAAGACCTTTCCCCCCCCTGAAAAGAACTACTCCATCGGAGACCGTGAATTACTGGCCATTAAGCTAGCACTTGAGGAGTGGAGACATCTCCTTGAGGGGTCCATTCATCTCATCACGATCTTCACTGATCACAAAAATCTCTCTTACCTCCAGTCCGCCCAGCGATTAAATCCACGCCAAGCTAGGTGGTCCTTGTTTTTTGCCCGCTTCAACTTTGAGATCCATTTCCGTCCTGCAGACAAGAATGTCAGGGCTGACGCCCTCTCTCGTTCCACCGATACCTCTGAGTCCGAGTCTCCCGTACAACACATTGTACCTCCTGAGTGTCTGATCTCTTCAGCCCCGGCCTCCTTACTGCAAGTCCCTCCCCGTCTTCGGCTTCCGTTCCTCAAATGGGGTCACTCCTCTCATCTGGCTGGTCATCCTGGAATCAAGAAATCCTCCCAACTGATTTCCAGGTATTACTGGTGGCCTTCCTTAAAAAAGGATGTGACGGACTTCGTACAGGCCTGTACCATATGTGCTCGAAACAAGACCCCTCACCAAAGGCCTGCTGGTCTTCTTCACCCTCTGCCTGTGCCTGAACGACCCTGGGCCCACATAGCTATGGACTTCATCACGGACCTTCCTCCTTCCCACGGCCACACTACCATATGGGTGGTCGTGGATCGTTTCTCCAAAATGGCACATTTTGTCCCGCTTCCAGGGCTCCCTTCTGCACCTATACTCGCGAAACATTTCTTCCTTCAGATTTTTCATCTTCATGGACTTCCATCCCACATCGTCTCGGACAGAGGCGTCCAATTTGTGTCTAAATTCTGGAGAGCTCTCTGCAGTCAATTGAAAGTCAAACTGGACTTCTCCTCTGCCTACCACCCACAGTCCAATGGACAAGTGGAGAGAGTCAACCAAATCCTTGGGGCCTACCTGCGACACTTTGTCTCGGCCCGTCAAGACGACTGGGCTGACCTCCTGCCCTGGGCCGAATTTTCTTACAACTTGAAAGAGTCTGAGTCCTCCTCTCAATCACCCTTCTTTGTGGTTTACGGCCGTCATCCTCTTCCCCCCCTACCCATCCCCACTTCTTCCGGAATCCCCGCTGTAGACGAAGTCACCCAAGAGCTGTCGTCCATCTGGAGAGAGACCCAAATGTCGCTTGCCCTGGCCTCTTCTCGCATGAAGAGACATGCTGACAGCAAAAGAAGACCTCCTCCGGTATTCTCCCCTGGCGATAGGGTGTGGCTCTCCTCCAAGTACATCAGGTTCCGCATCCCAAGTTACAAGTTGGGTCCCCGCTATCTCGGCCCATTCAAGATCAAGGCTCGGATCAATTCCGTGTCCTACAAACTGCATCTTCCTCCTTCCCTTCGCATCCCCAACTCCTTCCATGTTTCTCTCCTCAAACCCTTTGTTCTTAATCACTTTTCCCCAAAGGTCACCGCTCCTGCCCCGGTCACCGGCTCCTCCGACATCTTCTCCGTTAAAGAGATCCTCGCCTCTAGAACCGTCCGAGGTAAACGTTTCTTGTTGACTGGGAGAACTGTGGGTCTGAGGAGAGGTCCTGGGAACCTGAGGGTAACATCATTGACAAGGACCTCATC
The DNA here is from genome assembly GCA_028564925.1 of Lithobates sylvaticus. Taxonomy (NCBI): domain Eukaryota; kingdom Metazoa; phylum Chordata; class Amphibia; order Anura; family Ranidae; genus Lithobates; species Lithobates sylvaticus. Next base: position 356,828,395 of record CM053026.1, on the reverse strand, counting down.
CGCAGGTTCTTGGGTTCCAGGAGGAGGGGGAGGCCCAAGAAGAGGGGGAGACCCAAGGGGGGGGGGGGGGGGGTACTGTAACGCCGAGCGCTCCGGGTATCCCATCCACCCCGGAGCGCTCACGGCGTCCTCTGCCTTGCAGCGCCTCGGTCAGCTCCCCTGACCGCAGGCGCTGCTTCGGCTCCTTCCGGTGTGCGCGCGCCCCCGCGACTCTACCTTCAGTTAAAGGGCCAGCGCACAATCAATTGCTGCCTGGTCCAATTACAGTTTTCCTAAATCCTACTTAAACCCACTTCCCCTTCCTGTCCTGGCCGGATCTTGTGTTGCCTATAGTGCCCAGTGAAAGCGTTCTTGTGTTTGCTCCTACTGTGTATCCAGATCTGTGCCGTTGCCCCTGACTACGAACCTTTGCCACCTGCCCTGACCTTTTGCTACGTTTGACCTTGCCTCTGCCTAATCCTTGTGTACCGCACCTGTCTCAGCTGTCAGTGGGGTCGAGTTGCTATTGGAAGACACGACCTGGTTGCTACCGCCGCTGCAAGTCCATCCCGCCTTGCGGCGGTCTCTGGTGAAAACCAGTAGCAACATTAGAACCGGTCCTCCAATACAACCTGTGCTTTCGCCTCATTGGCATAGGGGATCCACCTCCTGTTCCCCGTCATACCCGATACGTGACAATTTCCCAATGGCGCGGTTTATATTCGGAAGGGGGGACAATCCCTCCCACTGCTTGTAAAAGCAGTCTAGAGGCTAATTACCCGCTAGAATTGCTTTTACATGAAAGCCGATCACTGGCTGAAAAGAATGATACCAAGATGATACCTAAACCTGCAGGCATCATTCTGGTATAACCATTCAAAGTCCAGCAACATACTGGACATATATTGTAATCTTTTTTTTTTCATGCAGCCTCTTGGCTGAATGATAAAAAAAAGATTGATTGGTGGGTATGCCCACCATTAGAATACCTCCCTTCATCCACCCACTTCTAATGATGGGCATACATGCACCATTTATATATGCCGAAGCATGGGGGCATCCTCCCGCAAAAAAGTTATGCCACGTACACATGGTCGGACTTTTTCACGGGCAAGCCTCCGTCGGAATTTCTACCGTATGTACATGGCATTAGGAGCAAATCGCTCCTCCGCCCCTGCTGCCCCCAAGCTTTGGCATACATGCTCTTTATTTTAACCGTGGTGGTGAAATCACCAAACGCTGTTGCTGACAAGATAAATAAATCCGCGCTGCAACTGAATGGCGCACCTGAAAACAAAAAAATGGTTAACAATAAAACACAGTAAACAAAATTACATACCTGAAAAGCAAGCATGATAAAACATAATAAAACATTGCAGAATAGAATAGAGTAAAAAAGAGCAACAATAGAGAGAGAATAGAGAGAGAGAGAACAATAAAACGACAACAATTTTAGTTTTTTTTATTTTATATTTTTTTGGGGGTTTTTTTTTTTTTTTGTTTTTTTTTATTTATTTTTTTTACACTTTTTTTTTAAACTATAACTATAATTTTAACTCTAACGGTCGGGTCTCAAATTCCTATGGCATTCTTGAGACACTGTAACTATAATTTTAACTGTAACGGTCGGGTCTCAAAATGCGATGGCATTCTTGAGACCCTGTGAAAGGGTATCCTAGCCTGTGAAATGCTGTACCCTACGCTAATACCTCACTAGTGAGTGGTAGCATTTAAAACATTCACCAATGCAGAGACCAGGATTGTCAGGACAGCGTGGACAATAATAACGGGTGTCATGCCTAAATCCACGCTTGCTACAGACACAACATCTTTTTTGGGGGGCTCGATTGGTAGGGGTACTCGGGAGGACATAAGAATAATGCCTCTCATGCAGCCGGCTTACTGCATTTGGTAGGGAATTGTGAGGTGCAGAACCGTCTGGATGCAGAAGGTCTGTGACAACCTCTTCCTGGAATTCAAGGAAGGGTAAAGTCCCGCCTGAAGCTCCGTATAGCACATGAGCATTCAGAAAAGCCAATTGGAACAAATAAATAGACACTTTTTTGTACCAGCGTCTAGCCTTACGGGCAACTAGATACGGCGCCAACAACTGGTCGTTGAGGTCCACCCCTCCCATATTTTGGTTATACTCGTGGACACAGAGGAGTTTCGTCACAACACCAGCCGCCGTACTAATTTGGACTGTTGTGTCTGCATGAAGGGAGGTAAGAACGAAAACATTCTTATTATCCCTCCACTTCACAGCGAGCAAATTATTACACTTGAAGCAGGCTCTCTCCCCCAGCCTAAGATGGGAATCTACAAGCCGCCGGGGAAAGCCCCGGCGATTAGGTCGCACGGTGCCACATGCTCCAAATCTGCTGATCAAACAAGTGACTAAACAGTGGCATGCTCGTGTAATAATTGTCCACGTACAAGTGGTACCCCTTTCCGAATAAGGGTGACACCAAGTTCCACACTATCTTGCCAGCGCTCCCTATGTAATCTGGACAGTTCTCCGGCTCTACGTAACTATCTTTTCCCTCTTAAACCGAAAAGCTCCACATATAGCCTGTTGCCCTGTCACAGAGCTTGTAGAGCTTGACCCCGTATCTGGCACGCTTGCTGGGAAGGTACTGTTTGAAAGACAAGCAGCCAGAAAACGTAATCAGGGACTCAGGTTGAAGTGGTTTATGAGGGGCCAAATTTTGTAGAGCCGATCAAATTCAGGGTCTCCACGAGGACTACAGAGTTCATTGTCACTGAAGTGCATGAACCGCAAGATCTGTTCGTATCGTGCCCTGGACATGGAGCGAGAGAACACGGGCATATGGTGGACTGGTGAGGTGGACCAATAAGTCCTCAGAGTCGGAAATTTATGCATGCCCATGCATAAAGGCCCAGAAAAGACTTAAATTCGGAAACCGTAATTGGTTTCCAATCTCTGGCAAGGGAAGGCAACTGGGGATTAGCGGCGATGTATTGACCAGCGTATATATTACTTTGGTCCACAATAGATCTATAGAGATTTTCCGTGAAAAACAGCGATAACACCTGAATACCGGGTTGGCCAGTGAATGGGGGAAGTACGGGTTCTGCAGAAGTGGTGGGCACCCAATCAGGATTGGCGAATTCTGCAGGAAGGACACTATGTGATCGACGGGCCTGCCTTTGTCTTCTTCTTGGTGGCAGCGGGACACTACTTGTGCTTGCCACCTCGCCAGCTTTAACTGCACTTATGGGACTCGCCACGTCACCAAGTGTTACTGCAGTGCTGGATGTACGTCCAGGGTGTACTAGGCCGCTGGTGCTTGCCAGTTCACCAGAAGGAATAGTGGCGCTAGTACTGCTCTGCTCCATACGAGAGACCTGCGGTTCCTGCACCTCAACAACAGCAGAAGATCTGGATCGGGTACGCCTGACCTTAGCAGGGACCACACCTCTTTCGCCAGAGCTATCTGTCATGGAGCCGCTGTCGTCTACTGGATCGTATTCTGAGCCTGATTCTGACAGATGAGTGACCTCCTCTTCACTATCTGACATACTCAGAAACAAGTAGGCCTGTTCACTAGTGTACTTTCGATTTGCCATTTTGGGCTCTAAATTTAGTAGTACACTAGTGAGATTCACAGGTAAAAAAGCTCCTAGGCTGCTGGCGACTGAATCAAAACGCTACCAAAAAAACTGTTAGCGATCGCAGGGATCAGGCCTGACTCTGCGAACGCTGCAGTTATGTGTGCTTAGTGTTTTGTAAGTGACAGTGATCGATCGATACTGCACTTGGGTGGGCTGGTCTGGGCTGGGCGGAGGCGGAAAACGCAGGTGCTAGCACTGCAGGTATCTGGGCTGATCCCGCTAACAATGCGTTTTTTTGAACCCTAAACTGCTGGGACGCTAGTATAGATCTGATCAGATCAGATATTGATCTGTTCAGATACTATACCACTAAGGGAGGTGTATGCTTTGCGCGTGGGTGTTTGCGATACTGGCACTAACCTGGGGCGACGCAGACCTTATTTGACCCTAAAACCTAATTGATATCACCCGCCGGGCGATCAGGGGGTTAAACCGTTATTGGGTAATAAATGGCGGGTGCCCTGACAGTATAAAAAACAAACTAACTAACCAGCGTCACCCGTAACAGTTATACGGTGATCACTGGTGAAAGGGTTAACTAGGGGCAATCAGGGGGTTAAAACCTTTATTAGGTAATATATGGGGGTACCTGACGCTATATAAAAACCTGACGGAGAACCTAAATAACTAAATAACTAACTGGCTAACCAGCGTCACCAGTGACACTTATACGGTGATCACTGGTGAAAGAGTTAACTCTAGGGGCAATCAAGGGGTTAAAACCTTTATTTAGGTTGTAATATGGGGGTACCTGACCTATAAACCTATTTATAAACCTATATAAACCTGGCGGTTAACCTAAAAAAAAAACTGGCTACCTAGCGGCACCAGTGACACTAATGCAGCGATCAGAAAAACGATCGCTTAGTGACACTGGCAAAAGGGGGTGAAAGGGTTACCTGGGGGGAAATAAAGGGGTTAAACCTTTATTAGGGGGGGGGGGGGGTAGGGGGCTACCTTGGACCTAAAGGGGCCTAAAACTAAGTGCCTAAAACTAACTGCCCTAACAGTTATTTCAGTCACAACTGACACTAAATGCAGTGATCAGTAAATAAATGATCACTGCAATCAGTGACACTGTGACTGGGGGGGGGCAGGGGGTGATCTGGGGGGTGATCAGGGGGTGACAGGGGGGTGAAATATGTGCCTATGTGTGCCTGGTGTCAGTGTAGTGTTTGTGCACTAACCTGATGTCTTCTCAGCTCGGCGTCCCGGTCAGAAAGAGCGTGACATCACTTCCTCTAGCCTGTGTTTACAATACAAAGGCAAGGGAAGCATTTGATTCGCCAGGAGCGATCGCGCAGGGGGTGGCCAGAAACCACTGGCCGTCCCCTCATCCCGGATCGCTCCTGAAGCGATCCCGACCTTCCCCGCCGGCGGGGGGGTGGTCTGATCACACCCCCCAACCGCCGGAAGAATGTCACGTACAGGTACAGGATTTTGCCTGTACGTGCCATTCTGCACACGTATATGTACATGGGGCGGTCGGGAAGTGGTTAAGAGCCCAGCCGTGGGTCGTGCGCTCGCGACCCGGTCCTGAGCTCCGTGACCGCGGGACCAGCGGACCCAATCGCCGCTGGTGTCCCGTGATCGGGTCACAGAGCTGAAGAACGGGGAGAGGTAAGTGTAAACAAACCTCTCCTCGTGCTTCCTAGTGACGATGTCACTGATCGGCTGTTCCCTGTCATCGGGAAAGCCGATCAGTGATGTCGAATGTCAAGCCATGCCCCCCTACGGTAAAAAAAAACACACACACGCCACACTTAACCCCTCCCCGCCCCCTAGTGGTTAACGCCTTTACTGCCAGTGTCATTTACACAGGAATCAGTGCATTTAAATAGCACTGATTGCTGTATAAATGACAATGGTCCCAAAAATGTGTCAAAAATGTCCGATGTGTCCGCCATAATGTCACAGTCACAATAAAAATCGCTGATCGCCGCCATTACTAGTAAAAAAAAAATATTAATAAAAATGCTATAAAACTATCCCCAATTTTGTAAACGCTATTACCAAAAATATGTAGAATAATACGTATCGGCCTAAACTGAGGAAAAAAAATAAATTTTTATATATTTTTTGGGGATATTTATTATAAATAAGTGAAAAAACCTCATGTACGTGTTAATATGGATAAAGAGAACAAATTTCTTTACCACATAATTAAAGCAGCAGCAGTGTGAAATTGGTGTGAACAATTAATAAATGATAAAAAGTATACCACGCTAAATGCTAAAAAAATTACATACAGGTAATAAATGATACACTGGTAACAAATAAAATTAATCAAACAGTCCCCAGTGAAAAGAAGGTGCTTGTGCTAGTGAAACAATATCCAATGCTGTGACTTGAATAATAGATGGATGATTCCGTGCTTCTTAAGTGCTTTAAATTAGGGTGCCCCCCTAATAGATGTGCACTCACCCCTGGGAGTGGACCAACTATCGCTAGTTAGGTCAAATGCGCGTGTGGGGCGACCCCTATGGATATCCTCTGGACCGATGATTGGCAGCGGTGAATGTTCCTCATATAAATAGATATAATAAAAGCTTCATTGTGCAGTACCGTTGATAAAGAGCTTTTTATTCCAAAAAATATAAAGGTATTCAACTCACATTTATGAGTGCCTAATGTCCTGGCACCCGGAGTGAACAGCAGGCATAAGTAAATCCGTGAAATCTGCCTGGTTGGTTCATGCAGCTGCTGGCTCAGAAAAGGCTTGATTTCCAGATTGAATGTGTGGGCGGAAGTGTGTCACGATAAAGTGACTCAAACACACACACGTCACACTTAACCCCTCCCCGCCCCCTAGTGGTTAACTCCTTCACTGCCAGTGACATTTACACAGGAATCAGTGCATTTAAATAGCACTGATTGCTGTATAAATGACAATGGTCCCAAAAATGTGTCAAAAATGTTCGATGTGTCCGCCATAATGTCGCAGTCACAATAAAAAATCACTGATCGCCGCCATTACTAGTAAAAAATAAATATTAATAAAAATGCTATAAAACTATCCCCAATTTTGTAAACGCTATAACTTTTGCGCAAACCAATCAATAATCGCTAATTGCGATTTTTTACCAAAAATATGTAGAATAATACATATCGGCCTAAACTGAGGAAAAAATGTTTTTTTATATATTTTTTGGGGATATTTATTATAGCAAAAAGTAAAAAATATAGAATTTTTTTCAAAATTGTCGCTCTATTTTTGTTTATAGCGCAAAAAATAAAAACCGCAGAGGTGATCAAATACCACCAAAAGAAAGCTCTATTTGTGGGAAAAATTTCCCACAATTTTATTTGGGAGCCATGTCGCACGATTGTGCAATTGTCAGTTAAAGCGACGCAGTGCCAAAATGGGCCTTGTCCTTTGGCTGCAAATTGGTCCGGGGCTTAAGTGGTTAAGACCGGGATACTGAAGTGCTGATAATTCATCTATCCACCTGGCCTCCCTCTGTAGCAACAATTTGTCATAGTCACCACCTCTGGGGCCAGGTGCAAAGTGCATCTTGCTACTGTCAAAATTATGATACATTATGATACATGCCAATATGGCAGCTGATTGGTGTTTCCATGCATTTTTTTAGAATAAGTGATACATGATCACGAATTCTATGATAGAAGGGTCTCTTGGTCTTTCCGATATAGTATGCATCACACTCAAACTGCATGATATAGACTATACCAATGGATTGGCAATTAACTGCAAAATTGGGTTTAAATAGGCGGCCAGTTGGAAGGACAATTGAGCGAGCAGCACAGATAAATGTGCAATAATTGCAAGTATGACAAGTTCTGGTGCCTCTTTTCGAAGTATTGGAGGCATTGCTTTTAGGATCATAATGGCTGCATACTAAACTGTCTCTTATAGAACGTGAGCACCTAAATGTGATTTCTGGATGGGATTTGATGTGTTTTGATATTTTTTCATCACTCATAACTCAATGTTTATTTAAAATATTTCTAATTTGTTGATGTTGTCCTGAATAAGTTGTTATCAGGCGTATCCCAGATGTTGACTCACGCTTTTTTGAATCATGAATAAGGGAAACCCTGTTTTGCATTTTTGCCTTGGCATATGCCTTTTTGAGGCATTTTTGGCTATAGCCCCTTTGCCGCAGACGCGCCTTTAATAGGCGTGCCTGGGCCTTGAAGTCACTCTCAGAGCTGCAGTTACGCCTGACGTGTAAATACTGTCCATAGGGGACACTAGCCACCAAGGGTGCTGGGTGGGAGGTAGCTGCATGCAGCAGAGAGTTGCCCGCCGAGGCTTTTCGGTACAGGGTGGTGCCAACACTTCCATCCTTACTGACCACAATTTCTACATCCTAGAAAGTGAGTTTATGCTGGTCAAACTCATGAGTGAACTTAAGATTGTAGCAATTGACCTTTTGTTTGAGGAGAGCCTCTTTGGTGCCCAGCCAAATAAAGAAAATGTCATCAATGAATCTACACCATGGGATGTGGTGTTTTGTTTGACGTTCCTACCCCTACCTCCATTGTTTTGATTTTTATGATGTTTACTTGTCCCAACTTACTTGTTTACTTACTTGTTTACTTGTTACTTGCAGTAAGCAGTGGGGGAAAGTTGGTTGTGTATAAGGTGTCAAAGCGGTCTGTGAGTTGCACGCCCAGGTATCCCAGGGACGACGTGGTCCAGGTGAATGGGAAAGCGGCCTTAAGATTAGTGGTTAGTGAAGGGGGCAGGCAGATAGGGAGAATTTCAGATTTTGTGAAATTTATTTTAAAATTGGAGATTGTGCCAAAGTGCTTGAGTTCCGCCATCAGGTTAGGCAGTGAGATGAGGGGATCAGATAGGTGGAATAAAACATCATCAGCGTATGCTGAGAGCTTGTGTTCCGTGTTGCCAACCTGTAGGCCCTTAAAGTCTTCACTGGCTCGCACGGTGCGGAGCAGTGGCTCCAGCACTAAGGCGAATAAGAGGGGTGAGAGTGGGCACCCCTGTCTCGTGCCATTCCTGATGGGGAAGCTAGGTGAGAGGGTTCCATTCACTTTGACCTGCAAGTAAGGTGTGGAATATAGGGCCATAATCAATGTCATCATTTGTGGCCCTAGCCCCAAGGACCCAAGGACTGCTTTCAAGTAGGACCAGTCAACGCGGTCGAAAGCTTTTTCTGCGTCCGTCGATAGTAATATATAGGGCTGAGGGTCTGAGCGGGTACAGGCCCAGTGAATAAGTTGTATCGCTCTGAGGGAGTTGTCTCTGGCCTCTCTGCCTGTTATAAAACCCGTTTGGTCGGGGTAGACAATCTCAGGAATGAGATGCTTAAGTCTGTTGGCTAAGATCTTTGCTAGGATCTTTATGTCCAAATTAAGGTGAGAGATGGGGCGGTAGCTTTGGGGGATGGTGGGGTCCTTGTTCTCTTTCGGGATCACAGTAATGTGAGCCAGAAGTGCCTCTGAGGGGATGTCTTTGCACACTGCTATGGAGTTGAAATATTTGCACATATGTCACTATTTGGGAAAAAAAGGTCTTGTAGTATGCCTTGGTGAACCCATCAGGGCCAGGACTTTTGCTATTAGGCAAGGACTCCACCGTCGCCCCAAGTTCAATTGGGGTGATCGGTAGCTCAAGTGTGGAACATTGCTCCTCTGAGAGTGGGGGGATGCCTGTTGAGGTGAGGTAATCCTGAACTGCTTGTTGTCTAGTGTCTGGTGTGTTGGGAGGGAGCTTGGAGTATATATAGTTATAGTTATATAACTTGGCGTAGTAGCCTCGGAATCCCGAGGCAATTTTGGAGGATTGTACCGTCAGTTCCCCTGGGGCGGAGTGTAATTTTTGAACGTAAGTCTGTGCATGTCTTTTTCTGAGCGCCTGCGCAAGCATCCGACCGCACTTATATCCATGCTTGTAGAATTTATGGGACATGTATCAAAATTGTTTGCGAGTTTGGCAGTCTAAAAGGCGCAGGAACAGTTCCCGCAGTTCGGTTAGTTTCTGTAGTGCTTCGGGGCCCCCACTTGCCTTATGTTGGAGTTTGGCTTTCTAAAGGGCTGTGTGCACTCTTTGGAAGTCTGCCCGGCGTGCCCGTTTAAGTCTGAACCCTCTGGCTACGGCCTTATGGGCTTCCCACATTATGCCCTCACTAATTTCGGCAGTCAAATTTTCTCGGAAATAGTGGGTCAAGGTGTCAGTCATCTCTTTCACCACTGCCACATCGTCCAATAGGTTGTCATTCAGTCTCCACGTCTAGTCCCGGTGTTTTCCTCAAGGGAGGGTAAAAGCAATCGTGACCGGGGCATGGTCTGAGATGGTGATGTTGCCAATAGACGCAGACTGTAGGAGCTCTAGGATATTATAGTCCACATATATGTGGTCTATACGTGTGTAGACATCATGTGTTTTGGAGTAGTAACTGTAGTCCCAGTCTGTGGGATGTAGCACTCTCCAGCTATCCATGAAGTAGGATTGGAGGGGTTTTACGGAAGTGTTTGAGGAACGCATATGAGTGTGGGGGTCTCGCGTGGGACGTATCAAGCAAAGGGTCAGGGCTAATGTTAAAGTCTCCTCCAAGGATCAAGAGGTCCTCTCTAAAGTTTGCCAGTTGCTCCAAGGCGAGTCATTGAAAGCGAGTTGGTTGGTGTTGGGGCACAGATCAGCACAAACGTGTACATTTTTCCAGCAATATTGCCTTTCAGGAAAATGTATCTGCCCAGGGGGTCAATTTTGTTGTCAGTGGGCTGGAATGGGCAAGACTTGTGTATTGCGATGGCGGAGCTTAGGGAGTGACTGGGGTGTAAAGTGAGTCTCCTGTAGGAAGACCACCTGTGTTTTTAATCGTTTTAACTCCCACCATAATTTGTTACACTTATGTGGGGAGCAAAGACCTCTGACATTATAAGAGCTTACCTGCAATACAGCCATGGTAAGGACTGGTGATGTTCCAGGTGTTGCAGATCGGTGGCGTGCTCTGTGTGGGCGATGATGTGGCAGGTTGCTCCTGGACAACAGAAGGGGAAGAAAGAAAGGTTAGACATGTGAGGTACATATCAACGACATAAGAAAACAAAACAGAGTGGCAGAAGCCATCTAGACTTTCGACAACTAAGGGTCATGTTCGACACCTCGTCCCCTACAAGGGGGGGAGGGCTCGACATCTAACTCGCAATCCCAATGGGGATCAGCACCCAAAAAAAAAGGTGGCCTACGTGGGGTACGTGAACCAACATGGGGGGAGGGCGAGGGGGCCCCCGTCTCCGCCCAGCACTTCTAACAGTGTGCAGCATACGAGGAAGAGAAGGGGGGGTCCCCTTCTTAAAAAAAACTTCTGGGTAGCTTGGTTTCAGCTAGGCATGCTGCAAATAAGCACAACTCAGCTAGAGTATACAGGTCTCCACCCCGCTCTGCCAGTCCACTGTATAGAAAAATAAGGGGGGAAGTATCTAGTTCGGTGGGCAGAGTAAACCTGGGTGGGTAGGGCCCATCTTCATCTTCACATGGGAGTCCAAGTCCTAGAAATTAGGACAGTTTCTCTCAGGAAGGAAAGAGAGGGGGGAAAAAGGAGAATGTGCAGTGTAAATGCATTGTTCCTTCATTCTCTTGTGGGAACCTGGCCCATCGAGGAGTCAGAGGGGTGGCGTCTGCGATCTCGTCTGCAATTTCTGTGCTTGGCTGACTGCCATGGCTGTGGTGGTGGTAGTCTGGTGGATGAAAAGTCTGAGGATCCTCGCCAATCCGGGAAGTCCACAGAGTCAAGCTCAAGAGAGGACAGGAAACTCGGCAGGTCATCTTTGTTGCGGAGAGTCACAGTTTTGCAGTTTTTGGTGACTTGGAGGTATAAAGGGAAGCCCCAGCGGTACCTCAGGCCTGCGTCCTGAATAGCTGCCAGAAGGGGGCAGAGTGACCTGCGCTTCATGAGAGTGTGCCTGGAAATATCCTAGTAGAAGGCTAAGTGTGCGCCATTAAAGTCAAAATAAGGCTTGCCACGCATTTTTTGCATGATGCGATCTTTGAGCGTGTATTAGTGCAGCTTGCAAATGATATCCCTAGGGTTATTCACATCTTGGGATGGGGGTTTCAGGGCTCTGTGTGCTCGGTCTATCTCAATGGTGGTAGTAGCAGGTAGCCCCAATATTTCTTTGAAGATGCCTTCTAGGATTGGGATAATGTCCTCAGCCCCTGTCGCTTCAAGCAAGCCTCTTAGCCTAATGTTAGCGCTGCGGCTGCGATTTTCCATGTCGTCCAACTGACAGAGCAGGGCCTCAATCTGGAGGTCCTGTGTAGTACATTTTTCCTGTAGCATAGAGATGACTGGGAGGGTTTCTTCAAATCTCTGCTCTAGGGTTTCCATTCTGCCCCCCAGGTGTGAGGTGTCTGTTTTGAGCCATGCAATGTCCTCTTCGAGGGCCTTCTCCACCCTGTCAGCAAAACGCTCCAGGTCTGCCTTGGTGGGGAGAGACCAAATATGGCACCTAATGCCAGCCTCATCCAGAGGGTCAGGGGCATCAGGGTCTCTATCTGGAGATGAGGGGGAGGTTGGGGACGGGGGCGATTTACTCACCGACTTTGGGGATGGTATAGGGGAGCTCTCAGGCTGTTGTGTCCGGGAGGCGGCGGCGGCGCTCTGTGCGGCCTTAGTAGCTTTCTGGGCCTTCCTGGCCAGTGCCATCTTTGAGGCCTGGCGGTCCTGCCCGCGATTCCCAGGGAAGAAGGAATCGAGTTGCCCCTGCCTGGTGCGATCACTCCTCGGTGGCTGTGAGGACGCCCGGCTTCTCTGGGAAATGATCGGAGGTAGCTGAGGTGAATATCTCTCTTGTAGCGGTGGTTTGGTGCTGCGGTGGGACGGAGCTGTGGCGGCACACGTCCTCACTCCTCCATAGTCAGGGCACGCCCCCCAGAACAATGCTTTTAAGCACGCTGAGACTAATTGCCCCCCAATTGCCTTCCCCATCAAACGTGCCACCCTCTACTGACCTTAGATTAGTATGCTTTCACAACAACTGTGGCCTACACCAGATGAGGTAGGGCTACAATATTCTTCAATGTTCTTCTGGACCGCAACATGGGAACATGGGCATGTTCCACTGTTATCACCATCAGAAAATTCATCCTGAGAAATATGGCTACAATCGCCTCAAGTATCCTGAGAAATGCAAAGCTTAGTGTATACATGTAGACAGAAAGTAGAGCACTGAGCTTTAAAAAAAAAAGTGAAAATGCATGCTTTCTTTTAATGTCAATTGTTTTTAATAAATAGCCCTTTTGCAAGCTAAATGTCATTCAGTTATGCTTTACATCTACTTTAAATATTCATTATATTTATATGAGGCCACATTAAATGTTATTTTGTAAGAAGTTATGCTTTATGAAATGTTATATAACTGTTCATGGCTTATAACTCTGAGGCCGAATACAGCTCGAAGGCTTTCCGGTTCGATACAAGAGCTAGCGTCTCAGAAAGTCATCCATCAGGTGAGCTTGTAATAGGAAAAAAAGAGCAGACTAGTATTCACAGAGCTGGAATAATGCATTTTACTCACTGACATTTCATCCCTCGTTTTCAGTTTTGTCTCCTAAAGTTTTTATACCTAGCTGGATAAAAATCCATTGGTGTAATTTTCTTTTGGTTATAAATATCAAAACTCTGTTGAAATTGATAACAAGTGAAGTAAATTTAATAAATATAAAAATCTATAAAATACATGCAGGTATAAACCAAAATTTAGTTTAATGCCCTGTACACACGGTCGGACATTCCGACGACAAAATCCGTCAGATTTTTTCCGATGGATTTTGGACCACCTGTCTTGCATACACATGGTCGAACAAAGTTGTCGGAAAATCCGATCGTTAAAAACGAGGTGAGGTAAACACGTACGACAGGACTATAAAGAGGCCAGTAGCCAATAGCTTTTGTCTCGTAATTTATTCTGAGCACGCATGGCACTTTGTCCATCGGAATTGTCTACACACGATCGGAATTGAAACGATCAGATTTTGTTGTCATTTTAGATCCAGCCCTCAAACTTTGTGTGTCGGAAATTCCGACGGTAAAAGTCAGATGGAGCCCATACACGATCGGATTTTCCGACAACGCGATCCGATCGCACATTTTCCGTCGGAAAGTCCGACCGTGTGTACATTGCATTCGATTTGAAAATCCAGCACATTATTTTTTTAAGGGAACTCAAATTGTGAAATGTAACAAAAGGCAGAAAGTTTACTATACTTTACCAAGATACAGATTCATAGTTTATACATAAGGTAAATAATATAAGAACAGTAAGATTATGGTTACTTTACAAAAAGTGATAAAAAAATATTAAAAGGAGAAAAATGTGGATGAGGGACAGATTTTGTTAAGGCCAAAAATGTATACAGTTTGTAAACCAAGCTGTCCGGGAAAAGTAACAAGGGTTGGAACAAACTATGACAATCTCATGGAAACATGACTGCCAATTTGTTTCAGTTCCTCTTATGCCGCGTACACACGAAGGGACTATCCCGCGTGATTATCCGCTGGACTCGAGTCCGGCGGACAATCCCCTCGTGTGTGGGCCTTCGACTGACTTTTTTTCCAAAAAGTCCGGCGGACTAGGTTTTAAGTTTTGTTTTAAAATTATCCGCTGTACTTGGCAGTCCGGCGGATAATACGGCCGTCTGTAGTAGGGTCCGGCGGACCAAAAAGGACGCATGCTCAATAGCAAGTATTTTTCTAGTATTTTTCTTTTTCTAGTCCCGTCGTACGTGCTGTACGTCATCGCGTGAACAGCCGGACTTTTAGCGTGATCGTGTGTGGTCAGGTCCGTTCACTTTCAAGTCTGCCGAAGCCCAGCTGGAAAGTCCGACGGATTGTCTGCTGGACTAGGTCCGGCGGACAAAGTCCCTTCGTGTGTACGCGGCATTAGGTTTGATTAGTCTGCATGTAAATATGTAGTAAATATAAATAATGGCAAATTAAATAAAAAAGGAATGAGTAAATTTTTTACTATTTTATATCAAATTACATTTCCAGTGTTCCCTCCTTGTGGATTTCATTGGACTGAATTGCTTTAACCTTAATGCACTGCATTGCTTTTAAATGTAGGTCAGATGGCTTAGAGGGGTCAATAATGAATTTTTGGTGGTGAGGGAGAGCTGACAATTTGTGAAGGAAGAGTCAAATTTTATACAGTACTATACTGTGTACTATATTGTGTTAAAGTACTGTGGATTGCAGTGTGGTTGGAAAGATATTTTTGTGCTCCCTCCTGCCCCTCCCCCTTCCCTAGTTCATAATTCAGAGACCCAACAGTCTTTTTTCGACTACGTTTTTGAATGTGCTAACAGTAGCTGCAATCACTGTTTTTCTGCCCTCTTGCAGTCTTTTAGGTTTGTCATTTTGTTTTATTTTCTGTTAAGGTAACAAAAATCTGTGAGGGCATAGAGTTTCATGGTTATTCTTGGGAAGGAGGTATGTTTTATTTTGCTAGGGCCTATTTTTTATATTTGGTTCCGCAGCATAAACTTTCTACTATTAATCATACACTTGTTGCTGACACTGTCCAAGCTGCCCTTTTTTGCAGCATGTCACTGTATGACTGTCTATAAAATAATATGCACAAAAAGAACCACATACAGTATTACCCCCCCCCCCCCATTACTACAGATGCCATTACGTTTAAGGAACCTCCTTTATTGACAATGTCAAGTAAGCAGCAGAGGTTCTATATGTGGAGGTAATAGGAAGTAAGCAGGTTCTGTAAGACAGGGCTCAGGCCACACCATCTAGCGGCAAGGCACATCTGACTTTCTATCTCCGCATTGGCTGTGCTTTTTTAAAGGTCAGAATTGTTACAATAGATGTGGGAGTGGTGCATGCTTCTGTTAGAACATGTAGCGGTAGCTATTGTTTTGTGTGCAAAGGGTTAGCAATCAATGATGATCACTCTGTCTGCTGGGTGTAGATTGCTGTCCCATGAACTGGAAAATTTTGGTGCAAGGTGAGACTGAGTGCTATTGTAACAGGACAGGCATCAAAGGCCCTTCACCCCTTCCAAACCTCAGGAGGTGTATGTGAGTCAGATGGGTGAGATTGTTGAGGTTAGTGTTGTTCTCAGAGACACAGAGGATCCAGATTTCTCTGCTGCAGGTAATTTGTGGCAAATGGGGTCTCTTATATTTAAAAGCCTGTACAAGGACCCTGGAATTCTGGTCATTAAAGAAAGGGACCACTACTGGGTAGCCACCATATTGGATCTTTAATAAAAAGGTAAAACTGACCCCATCTACTTCCACCATCACAAAATGTGACACTTTAAGGAAGAACCTCTTTGCTGCATTTCCTGATGGTGGCAGGAATTCCTATGATGATCAATGTTTGTTCAATTACCTGATCCCTAAGGGGAGGAGCATTGAAGCAGCAGCTGCCTTTTTAAACCCCAGAAGTCAGGCCTGGCTGCAGGCATCACCCACAGAAAGCATTGAATGCTGACTACACTGGGTCCAGGGTGGATGCAGGGTCACTATTAGAAGTGAGGACCCCACAGGCTTTTGAATTTTCAGGGTGGATCACTGAAAGGAGCTTGCACAGTATGTTCTGGAGCTTCTGACTTGACCTGCAGCTAGTGCTCTGTTTAAGTGGGCCCACAGCACAACAGGAGGTTTATTTAAGGAAAGTCAAATCCTCCTGTCCCCTGAAAGTGTGGACTGGTTCAATTTCATCAAAATAAACCTGTTCTGGATTACCAGTAACTACAAAGTAGTCTGGTACCGGCTACCATTAACAGATTCTGACATCTTTCCTGGCCTATTCTAGTGCTCTATCCCTGAAAATGTTTGCACAGTTGGACTCGAGCTGCCAAATTTCTAATTGCTCCAGGTAAATTCTGATTTTCTCCTCAAAGTGTGTGGCCTAATCCAGTGCTCCAGCACTGAAAAATATTTTTGGCTATTGTATCTCAGATAATGCAATTTAATGTTTATTGCAAGATGGCCCTTTCCTTTTCTCTCCATCTTACATTGTGGCCTTACCAAGCTGTTACATATGTAAAGCCACAGAAAAATATTCATGGCTATTGTCTCTCCAATAATACACTGTAATGTTTATTTCAAGATAAAACCTGCCTCATTTCTCCCTCTTATTTTACAGCCTAACCAAGCTGCTTAAATGCAGTCCACTTATTACTAGGGATGGGCCCGGTGCTCGATGCGAACCCATGTTCGCATCGAGCACCGGGTGTTCGCTCGCTCGGCGAGCCCAGAACTATTTTGGCCGCTCGCATCACATTCGTGTGATGCGAGCGGCCCCGCAATGCATTGCGGCCGGCGCGGCCGGCGCAGTGCATTGCTGGCTGATGATTGGCCAAGCATGCACTGTGACCCCGCATGCTTGGCCAATCACAGCGCCGGAAACTCGGAGAGCCATAATTGGCTACAGGCAGGACGCCTGTAGCCAATTATAGCTCAGGGGCTTTAGTACACGCCCCCTCATTTAAAAGGCCGCCACGCCGTCGGCGCCGGTCACATGAGTTCCGGCTTTAGGAGAGATCAGGCTGATTCTGTGGCACTCTTTGCTAGATTCATATAGAAAGATTTGCTCTACTTTGCTAAACCATTGGCTATTTATTTGCTAAACCATTGCTACCTGTCATTGATCGTCCATTGCTGCTGCTGGTTAGTGTGTTTTTAGCTGCTGCTGGGGGTTAGTCTGGTACGTGTCTTACTGTTAGTACAGTATTTCAGTAGTACCAACCGCAGTGCTGTTAGTACAGCACTGCACCCCAAAAGCACCCATAGGACTTCTAGTGTGTTAGTGGCAGCAAACAGAGCTCCTATATTTTCTTCCCAGAAGCACCCATAGGACTTGTACTGTGTTAGTGGCATCACACAGAGTTCCTATATTTTCTTCCCAGAAGCACCCATAGGACTTGTACTGTGTTAGTGGCATCACACAGAGTTCCTATATTTTCTTCCCAGAAGCACCCATAGGACTTGTACTGTGTTAGTGCCATCACACAGAGTTCCTATATTTTCTTCCCAGAAGCACCCATAGGACTTGTAGTGTGTTAGTGCCATCACACAGAGTTCCTATATTTTCTTCCCAGAAGCACCCATAGGACTTGTACTGTGTTAGTGGCATCACACAGAGTTCCTATATTTTCTTCCCAGAAGCACCCATAGGACTTGTAGTGTGTTAGTCCCATCACACAGAGCTCCTATATTTTCTTCCCAGAAGCACCCATAGGACTTGTAGTGTGTTAGTCCCATCACACAGAGCTCCTATATTTTCTTCCCAGAAGCACCCATAGGACTTGTAGTGTGTTAGTCCCATCACACAGAGCTCCTATATTTTCTTCCCAGAAGCACCCATAGGACTTCAATTGTGTGTTAGTGCCATCATACAGAGCTCCTATATTTTCTTCCCAGAAGCACCCATAGGACTTCAATTGTGTGTTAGTGCCATCACACAGAGCTCCTATATTTTCTTCCCAGAAGCACCCATAGGACTTGTAGTGTGTTAGTCCCATCACACAGAGCTCCTATATTTTCTTCCCAGAAGCACCCATAGGACTTGTACTGTGTTAGTGGCATCACACAGAGTTCCTATATTTTCTTCCAGAAGCACCCATAGGACTTGTAGTGTGTTAGTGCCATCACACAGAGCTCCTATATTTTCTTCCCAGAAGCACCCATAGGACTTGTAGTGTGTTAGTCCCATCACACAGAGTTCCTATATTTTCTTCCCAGAAGCACCCATAGGACTTGTAGTGTGTTAGTCCCATCACACAGAGCTCCTATATTTTCTTCCCAGAAGCACCCATAGGACTTCAATTGTGTGTTAGTGGCATCACACAGAGCTCCTATATTTTCTTCCCAGAAGCACCCATAGGACTTGTAGTGTGTTAGTGCCATCACACAGAGCTCCTATATTTTCTTCCCAGAAGCACCCATAGGACTTGTAGTGTGTTAGTGGCATCACACAGAGTTCCTATATTTTCTTCCCAGAAGCACCCATAGGACTTGTAGTGTGTTAGTGGCATCACACAGAGTTCCTATATTTTCTTCCCAGAAGCACCCATAGGACTTGTAGTGTGTTAGTGGCATCACACAGAGTTCCTATATTTTCTTCCCAGAAGCACCCATAGGACTTGTAGTGTGTTAGTCCCATCACACAGAGCTCCTATATTTTCTTCCCAGAAGCACCCATAGGACTTGTAGTGTGTTAGTGGCATCACACAGAGCTCCTATATTTTCTTCCCAGCAGCACCCACAGGACTTGTAGTGTGTTAGTGGCATCACACAGAGCTCCTATTTTTTCTTTCCAGAAGCACCCATAGGACTTGTAGTGTGTTAGTGGCATCACACAGAGCTCCTATATTTTCTTCCCAGAAGCACCCATAGGACTTGTAGTGTGTTAGTCCCATCACACAGAGCTCCTATATTTTCTTCCCAGAAGCACCCATAGGACTTGTACTGTGTTAGTGGCATCACACAGAGTTCCTATATTTTCTTCCAAGAAGCACCCATAGGACTTCTAGTGTGTTAGTGGCATCACACAGAGTTCCTATATTTTCTTCCCAGAAGCACCCATAGGACTTGTACTCTGTTAGTGGCATCACACAGAGTTCCTATATTTTCTTCCCAGAAGCACCCATAGGACTTGTACTGTGTTAGTGGCATCACACAGAGTTCCTATATTTTCTTCCCAGAAGCACCCATAGGACTTGTACTGTGTTAGTCCCATCACACAGAGCTCCTATATTTTCTTCCCAGAAGCACCCATAGGACTTGTACTGTGTTAGTGGCATCACACAGAGTTCCTATATTTTCTTCCCAGAAGCACCCATAGGACTTGTACTGTGTTAGTGGCATCACACAGAGTTCCTATATTTTCTTCCCAGAAGCACCCATAGGACTTGTAGTGTGTTAGTCCCATCACACAGAGCTCCTATATTTTCTTCCCAGAAGCACCCATAGGACTTGTAGTGTGTTAGTCCCATCACACAGAGCTCCTATATTTTCTTCCCAGAAGCACCCATAGGACTTGTAGTGTGTTAGTGCCATCACACAGAGCTCCTATATTTTCTTCCCAGAAGCACCCATAGGACTTCTTGTGTGTTAGTGCCATCACACAGAGCTCCTATATTTTCTTCCCAGAAGCACCCATAGGACTTGTATTGTGTTAGTGCCATCACACAGAGCTCCTATATTTTCTTCCCAGAAGCACCCATAGGACTTGTAGTGTGTTAGTCCCATCACACAGAGCTCCTATATTTTCTTCCCAGAAGCACCCATAGGACTTGTACTGTGTTAGTGGCATCACACAGAGTTCCTATATTTTCTTCCCAGAAGCACCCATAGGACTTGTACTGTGTTAGTGGCATCACACAGAGTTCCTATATTTTCTTCCCAGAAGCACCCATAGGACTTGTACTGTGTTAGTGGCATCACACAGAGTTCCTATATTTTCTTCCCAGAAGCACCCATAGGACTTGTACTGTGTTAGTGGCATCACACAGAGTTCCTATATTTTCTTCCCAGAAGCACCCATAGGACTTGTACTGTGTTAGTGGCATCACACAGAGTTCCTATATTTTCTTCCCAGAAGCACCCATAGGACTTGTAGTGTGTTAGTGCCATCACACAGAGTTCCTATATTTTCTTCCCAGAAGCACCCATAGGACTTGTAGTGTGTTAGTGCATCACACAGAGTTCCTATATTTTCTTCCCAGAAGCACCCATAGGACTTGTAGTGTGTTAGTCCCATCACACAGAGCTCCTATATTTTCTTCCCAGAAGCACCCATAGGACTTGTAGTGTGTTAGTGCCATCACACAGAGCTCCTATATTTTCTTCCCAGAAGCACCCATAGGACTTCAATTGTGTGTTAGTGCCATCACACAGAGCTCCTATATTTTCTTCCCAGAAGCACCCATAGGACTTGTAGTGTGTTAGTCCCATCACACAGAGTTCCTATATTTTCTTCCCAGAAGCACCCATAGGACTTGTACTGTGTTAGTGGCATCACACAGAGTTCCTATATTTTCTTCCCAGAAGCACCCATAGGACTTGTAGTGTGTTAGTGGCATCACACAGAGCTCCTATATTTTCTTCTCAGAAGCACCCACAGGACTTGTAGTGTGTTAGTGGCATCACACAGAGCTCCTATATTTTCTTCCCAGAAGCACCCATAGGACTTGTAGTGTGTTAGTGGCATCACACAGAGCTCCTATATTTTCTTCCAGAAGCACCCACAGGACTTGTAGTGTGTTAGTGGCATCACACAGAGCTCCTATATTTTCTTCCCAGAAGCACCCATAGGACTTTGTAGTGTGTTAGTCCCATCACACAGAGCTCCTATATTTTCTTCCCAGAAGCACCCATAGGACTTGTAGTGTGTTAGTCCCATCACACAGAGCTCCTATATTTTCTTCCCAGCAGCACCCACAGGACTTGTAGTGTGTTAGTGGCATCACACAGAGCTCCTATATTTTCTTTGCAGAAGCACCCATAGGACTTCTAGTGTGTTAGTGGCATCACACAGAGCTCCTATATTTTCTTCTCAGCAGCACCCATAGGACTTCTAGTGTGTTAGTGGCATCACACAGAGCTCCTATATTTTCTTCTCAGCAGCACCCACAGGACTTCTAGTGTGTTAGTGGCATCACACAGAGCTCCTATATTTTCTTTGCAGAAGCACCCATAGGACTTCTAGTGTGTTAGTGGCATCACACAGAGCTCCTATATTTTCTTCTCAGCAGCACCCACAGGACTTCTAGTGTGTTAGTGGCATCACACAGAGCTCCTATATTTTCTTCTCAGCAGCACCCACAGGACTTCTAGTGTGTTAGTGGCATCACACAGAGCTCCTATATTTTCTTTGCAGAAGCACCCATAGGACTTCTAGTGTGTTAGTGGCATCACACAGAGCTCCTATATTTTCTTCTCAGCAGCACCCACAGGACTTCTAGTGTGTTAGTGGCATCACACAGAGCTCCTATATTTTCTTTGCAGAAGCACCCATAGGACTTCTAGTGTGTTAGTGGCATCACACAGAGCTCCTATATTTTCTTCCCAGAAGCACCCATAGGACTTGTAGTGTGTTAGTCCCATCACACAGAGCTCCTATATTTTCTTCCCAGAAGCACCCATAGGACTTCAATTGTGTGTTAGTGGCATCACACAGAGCTCCTATATTTTCTTCTCAGCAGCACCCACAGGACTTCTAGTGTGTTAGTGGCATCACACAGAGCTCCTATATTTTCTTGTCAGCAGCACCCACAGGACTTCTAGTGTGTTAGTGGCATCACACAGAGCTCCTATATTTTCTTTGCAGAAGCACCCATAGGACTTCTAGTGTGTTAGTGGCATCACACAGAGCTCCTATATTTTCTTCTCAGCAGCACCCACAGGACTTCTAGTGTGTTAGTGGCATCACACAGAGCTGCTATATTTTCTTCTCAGCAGCACCCACAGGACTTCTAGTGTGTTAGTGGCATCACACAGAGCTCCTATATTTTCTTTGCAGAAGCACCCATAGGACTTCTAGTGTGTTAGTGGCATCACACAGAGCTCCTATATTTTCTTCCCAGAAGCACCCATAGGACTTGTAGTGTGTTAGTCCCATCACACAGAGCTCCTATATTTTCTTCCCAGAAGCACCCATAGGACTTCAATTGTGTGTTAGTGGCATCACACAGAGCTCCTTTATTTTCTTCTCAGAAGCACCCATAGGACTTCTAGTGTGTTAGTGGCATCACACAGAGCTCCTATATTTTCTTCTCAGCAGCACCCACAGGACTACTAGTGTGTTAGTGGCATCACACAGAGCTCCTATATTTTCTTTGCAGAAGCACCCATAGGACTTCTAGTGTGTTAGTGGCATCACACAGAGCTCCTATTTTTCTTCTCAGCAGCACCCACAGGACTTCTAGTGTGTTAGTGCCATCACACAGAGCTCCTATATTTTCTTCTCAGAAGCACCCACAGGACTTCTAGTGTGTTAGTGGCATCACACAGAGCTCCTATATTTTCTTTGCAGAAGCACCCATAGGACTTCTAGTGTGTTAGTGGCATCACACAGAGCTCCTATATTTTCTTCTCAGCAGCACCCACAGGACTTCTAGTGTGTTAGTGGCATCACACAGAGCTCCTATATTTTCTTTGCAGAAGCACCCATAGGACTTCTAGTGTGTTAGTGGCATCACACAGAGCTCCTATATTTTCTTCTCAGCAGCACCCACAGGACTTTAGTGTGTTAGTGGCATCACACAGAGCTCCTATATTTTCTTTGCAGAAGCACCCATAGGACTTCTAGTGTGTTAGTGGCATCACACAGAGCTCCTATATTTTCTTCTCAGCAGCACCCACAGGACTACCGACTACAATGGCTGGAAGACCGCGAAGGGGAGGCAGAGCGTGCAGAGCCAAGAACACAGGGCAGGCAGGCTCTGTTTCTAGTGGACGTGGCCGTGGCCGTGGACGTGGTCGTGCATCGTCATCAGCACGTGACCATGGGACACGCGCGTCTTTGTTTTCGGCAGCTGGACATGTGGAGCCGCATCATGCTGAAGGCTTGGTAGAATGGATGACCAAGCCCTCCTCATCCTCCTCATCGTCTCTCACACAGGCTCAGGGTACTGGCAGAGCAGCTGCCAACGCGTACTCAATGGCATCATCAGCCACCCCTTCCCTAGACCCACCATGTCCTCCTGAGGAGTCCCCCGAACTCTTTGAGCACAGTGTTGGGTACATGCTCCAGGAGGATGCCCAACGATTCGAAGGCTCGGATGATGATACCCAGCTTGAGGAAGTCAGTAGTGTGCGCGCAGAGAGAGGGGATGCTGAAGGACAGCAATCTGGCAGTACTGTTCCACCAGCTGCAGCTTACTGCCAGGTTTGCTCTAGTGGTGAAGAGGGAGGGGATGATGAGGTCACTGACGCCACGTGGGTGCCTGGAGGGAGAGAGGATGAGGAGGAGGACGAGGAGGAGGAGGATGCGGCGTCACATGTCCAACGAGGCAGGATGCCCCCTGGAGGCCAGCTAGAGGCCAGCACAGCAACTGTACAACACCGCAGAACTCCGCCTGTGCAGGGCGCTGCCTCTGCACGTTATCAGAAAAGTTCTTTGGTGTGTGCCTTTTTTGAGACGAGTGCATCAGATCGCACCACTGCTATTTGCAATATTTGTCTCAAGCGTATCTCGCGTGGCCAAAACATCAGCCGCTTGGGCACCACAAGCATGAGCAGACATATGTCGACCTGCCATGCAGCTCGTTGGCAGGCACACATAAAAGACCCACACCAAAGAACTAAGCGGACCTCTCCTTGCTCCTCATCAGCTGGGATCTCCATCCCCACTACATCTTCAGTCCTCTCTGAAAGCTGCTGTGAGAGGACTGAAGGTGTAGAATTAGGTGTGTCACAACCAAGTACTTGCAGTACACCGACGTCCGATAGTAGCAGGCAAATTTCCCTGCCCCAGCTGCTGGACCGTCGAAAGAAGTACACTCCCAGCCATCCACATGCCCAGCGGTTGAATGCTAGCTTGGCTAAATTGCTAGCACTTCAACTGCTGCCTTTTCAGTTGGTAGACTCGGCCCCCTTCCGTGAGTTTGTTCAATGTGCGGTTCCTCAGTGGCAGGTTCCCAAACGCCACTTTTTCTCACGGAAGGCGATTCCGTCTCTCTACCGGCATGTGGAAGGCAATGTCCATGCCTCGCTGGACAGGGCGGTCAGCGGTAAGGTGCATATTACCGCTGACTCATGGTCCAGCAGGCATGGACAGGGACGTTACCTTTCTTTCACGGCCCATTGGGTCACTCTATTGGCAGCTGGGAGGGATGCAGGACAAGGTGCAGTAGTGTTGGAGGTTGTTCCGCCACCACGCCTCCAAAACGCTACTACTACTACTGGTTGTGACACACCTCTCTCCTCCACCCCCTCCTCTTCTTCTTCCTCCAGTGCTCTGTCCTCGGAACCAGCGGTGCTCCGTAGGCGTACAAGGGGCTACGCAAGGACGCAGGCAAAAAGATGCCATGCCGTGCTTGCGCTGGTGTGTTTGGGGGACAGGAGCCACACTGGGCCAGAGGTTCTGGCAGCTCTGCAGGGGCAGGCCGAGAGGTGGTTGACGCCACGCCAGCTTAAGCCAGGAATGGTCGTTTCTGACAATGGCACCAACCTCCTCTCCGCCCTGCGACAGGGGGAGCTCACTCATGTGCCCTGTATGGCTCACGTCCTCAACCTGGTGGTGCAGCGGTTCTTGGGCAGGTTCCCAGGCTTACAGGATGTCCTGAGGCAGGCCAGGAAAGTCTGTGTGCATTTCCGCCGATCTTATAATGCCAGTGCTCGGCTGACTGAGCTGCAAAAGGAGCTGAACCTGCCCAAGAACCGCCTAATATGTGACATGCCCACCAGGTGGAACTCAACGTTGGCCATGCTGCAGCAACTGCACACGCAGCAGAGGGCCATCAATGAGTACCTTTGCGACTACGGCACCAGGACAGGGTCAGGGGAGCTTGGTTTTTTTTCCCCATGTCAGTGGAGCATGATCAGGGATACATGCACTGTCCTCTCACCATTTGAGGAGGCCACGAGGATGGTGAGCAGTGACAGTGCATGCATCAGTGACACTGTACCTCTTGTCCACCTGTTGGAGCATACGCTGCGTGGGATAATGGACAGGGCACTTGAGGCAGAACAGAGGCAGGAAGAGGAGGACTTCCTTGCCTCTCAAGGCCCCCTTTATCCGGACAGTGTTCCTTCTGTCCCACCCATCACACAGGAAGAGGATGAGGATGAGGAGGAGGAAGAGGAGGAGGATTGTGTGAGCATGGAGGTGGAGCCTGGCACTCAGCATCAGCAGCAGCAGTCTTTTAGGGATGATGTACAGTCCCAACAAACCAGTGGACTTGTACGTGGCTGGGAGGAGGTGGCTGGTGATCATGTCATCCTCAGTGACCCAGAAGACTCCGGACCGAATGCCTCAGCTAACCTACGCTGCATGGCCTCCCTGATCCTGCAAAGCCTGCGGAAGGATCCTCGTGTTCTTCGGATCAAGGAGAGGGACCATTACTGGCTGGCCACTCTCCTTGATCCACGGTACAAGGGTAAGGTTGCGGACCTTATCTTGCCGTCGCAGAGGGAGCAGAGGATGAGACATCTCAGGGAGGCCTTGCAGAAAGGTCTGTGCAACGCGTTCCCAGAAACTGGGAGGTTACAAACTCCTGGTCCTGGGCGACGAGTTGCTGAGGCTTCGGTCAGTAGCAGAAGGAGCGGTGGGGAAGGTGGACGTCTGACCGATGCGTTCAGACAATTTTTTAGTCCGCAGCCCCAAGGTATGATCGGTTCCAGCAACCATCGCCAGCGTCTGATATACATGGTGCAGGAATACCTTGGGGCAAGGTCAGACTTGGACACCTTTCCCACCGAAAATCCTCTGGCTTACTGGGTCCTGAGGATGGATCACTGGCCAGAGCTTGCACAGTATGCAACTGAGCAACTGGCCTGTCCTGCCTCCAGCGTTCTTTCCGAACGCACATTCAGTGCTGCTGGAGGATTTTTCACCGATCATAGGGTGCGCCTGTCCACCGACTCAGTTGATCGACTGACCTTCATCAAAATGAATCAGTCTTGGATCACCACCAGCTACCAGGCACCTGAAGCGGATATAACGGAATCATTTATAATGTCACATCCCTTCAAGACTGCCTATTCTGATGCTGAGTGACTGTCCTGTTATGTTCACTGACTATCCTCTTCCTCCTCCTCAATGATCCATGCCACCACACCAGTGCCTAAGGCACAATTTTTCAGCCCCTGTATAACAGGGGCGTGTACTTACAATTTTTTTAAAAAAATGCTTTGCAACACGTGTGACTGCTGTGCTCCAAGTACAGTATCTGTGAGGGGTTGCAGTGTTGTGGCACCAGCACCAGTGCCTAAGGCACAATTTTTCAGCCCCTGTTTAACAGGGGCGTGTAATTACAATTTTTTTAAAAAAATGCTTCGCAACACGTGTGACTGCTGTGCTCCAAGTACAGTATCTGTGAGGGGTTGCAGTGTTGTGGCACCAGCACCAGTGCCTAAGGCACAATTTTTCAGCCCCTGTTGGGGCGTGTAATTACAATTTTTAGGCAATGCTTTGCAACAGGTCTCATTGCTGTGCTAAGAGTACAGTATCTGTGAGGGGTTGCAGTGTTGTGGCACCAGCACCAATGTCTAAGGCACAATTTTTCAGCCCCTGTTTAACAGGGGCGTGTAATTACAAATCTTGATCTAATAGTTCACAGCAGTGCCCATTCCTGCGCCCACCAAGAGTAACTATGAGGGCCTACAGTCTTGTGGCAACACCGTCCACCACCACCACCAAAGGCCCAATTTTTCTGCCCTGTTCAACAGGTGCATGCAATTACAAATCTTGATCTAATAACTCACAGCAGGGCCCATTCCTGCGCCCACCAAGAGTAACTGTGAGAGCTTACAGTCTTGTGGCAACACCGTCCACCACCACCACCACCAAAGGCCCAATTTTTCTGCCCGGTTCAACAGGTGCATGCAAGTACAAATCTTGATCTATTAACTCACAGCAGGGCCCATTCCTGTGCCCACCAGTCTTGTGGCTACACCAACATCTAATAGGGCAAATTTCTGCAGAGTATATACGCCAGGCCCCTACTTTCAAACATCCAACTTACAAACGACTCCTACTTGCAAACGGAAAGAGAAAACAGGAAGTGAGAGGAAATCTACCCCTAGGAAGGGAAATTCTATGCTGTTAGATTTAATTTGGGAAAAAGGTATCTCCTCTCTACTGATGCTTTATCACCAATCCTTGTTTCGATTCAAACCCCACTTTTCCAAAAACATTTGTCATTGGGACGTGAGGTGACATGTTCTGAACAGATGTGCAAAGACAGCAAATGTTACAGGGGTGATAACCCCTCCCCATGTTCTCCAAAAAGCTTAAAAATAGATTTTTTTGGGATGGAGCTACACTTCATAATGTACCTGTTCAGATTCTACTTAAGAACAAACCTACAGTCCGTGTCTTGCACCACCTATATACTGCTGTTCAGAGTATATAGGGTTGTAGGTATAGGGTTTTATTTTGGGTGCGGGGTCCCCCTTAATATCCATACAAGACCCAAAGGGGCTGGGGTGGGGGGGGGGGTGATGGGGTAGCCATGCCATTTTTCTCAAGGATTTTCAGCCATATGGCGGCCAGGACAAGACATGCCATTAAAGCCGCAAGTGTTTTTAAATGGCTTCTTTTTTTCCTTTACAAATGTCATTTTGTGCAAGGACAGTTCTAAACACGGGAAACACATGCCACTTCACAGGCATACTTTAGACACCCCCCAGGTACCATATTTAAAAGGAAAATTTCACTTTTTTTTTTTTCACTTTATGCATCATTAAAATGACTGCTCCCGAAAAAACGTTAGTTTTTAAAAGTTCTTTTTGCATTGATATATGTCCCCTGGGGCAGGACCGGGTCCCCAAACCTGTTTTATGACATTAACATGCATATTGGCCGTTGTAATTAGCACTTTTGATTTCGAACGTTCGCGTCCATTAAACCGTATAGGGTTCGAAAATTTGCGCAAACTTTCGGTCGGTTCGAAGGTTCTGGTGCGAACCGAACCCGGGGGTGTTCGGCTCATCCCTACTTATTACTATACGCAAATTAATTGCGCTAGTGTTTTCAATTAATAACTTATTAAAATGAAGCTGCTGACACAATTTCTGGAAAACAATATAAAATATAACACATAAATCTAAATAGTGCAGCGATAACAAAAGAAGCCTTAGTTGAGCTGTAAACAAAAAAGGCTTCCAAATATATAAGAAAAAGTCCACAACAGAGTCCTTATATGGATTATCCTGAGAGTGATCAAAGACTGGAGAGCAGTTCAAAGAATGGAGTGCAGCAATGGAAACTCAACACCTTTACCCAATCAAACTGCCTCTTACCATCATGATTTGACCTTCGCAAAGGAAAGGTCAAATAACACAGTATGAATTGTCCTGGTCAAAGAACCCCTGGTGAAGATTGTCTGCCAAAGTTCTTTCAGCCTGCACACTCTAAAACTTCAAAGAACAGTCAGAGAACTCCCAGGTTAGGCAGGAGAAAGCAAAAAGTGCATCTCACAGTGTAATAGTTTAAAACTATATTTATAAAGTATAAAATAATAAACTCGCATAGATAAGGAGAAAAACCGCATGTCAGTAGATATCCTCCAGTGTTTCCAACCAATAAAATGGCTGCTACATCCCAATGCGAGATGACATCACAACCCCACCCTACGTGTTTTGTCATCAATGTCACACCCCCGATAACGTCATTGATCCTTCATGGTTTTTATCCTTATCTGAACTATAGTTTTATGTACTTAATATAGTCCAGCCACTGTACAATATTTGTGGGCATAGTCCCTCAAATAATACACTCTAATGTTTATTTCAATGGAAAACCTGCCTAATCTCTCCATCTTTTATTGCAGCCTCACCAAGTTGTTTACATACTGTCCAGACACTGAACAATATTTGTAGTTATTGTCTCTCAGATAATACGCTCTAATTTTTATTGCAAGATGTAGCCTGCCTTGTCTCTTTTTATCTGCTGCCTAGTCAAGTGCTTGAATACTGTCCTGGCATTAACCAATTCTTATTAAACACATATCTGAGGTCTGTATTTTGCATATTTTGGGAATTGCGATACAAGGATGAAAGAGGGTTAGGGAAAGGGAAGTTGTTGTTGTTGATGTGCACTTTATTTGACATTGTATTAAAGTTTTAAGGTGTCAGGAACCCTGAAACAGATGGAGACAGAAAATGCAGTAAAAATCACACCTTTTTAATAAAATGGTAAAAATGGTACAACTGGTAAACGTAGTCAAAACCTAGCCAGGGTTCGATAGCCAAATTGGGTAGTCAGAACAAGCCAGGAAATCAGGAAGCCAGAGATCAGTAGTCAGAGGTAGCAGACAGGATCAGGAACCATAAGGGACATCAGCCAGGCATATCTTCAACAGGAACACAGCAGAGAGTCTCTAGATATGTTGACCAAGGTGAAGGCATTTAAGAAATGAACCAGGCAGTTTAAATAGCCAGAAGGGGCTGGCTGTGGGCTTTACTGACGAGCAGGAAATGATCAACAGGTGAGTCACTGTGGAACGATGAGTACTGGCAATAACCGACAACTGAGAAACCTGAAAACAGAGAAGGAAGGGCTGAGAGCCTAGCCCTGACATAATGCAATTGAGTGTTGAAGCTCACAAATTTTACTATTAAATGGTTTTGTCACTGGTCAATTTGAATAAACTTTTCTATGGCTTTTAGATTTGTTGTGGGTGCTACTTCTGCTGTTCAGTTCAGGCCCATTAATGCTGGATAAAATCTCAGGTGTTGCAGCAAAAACTACATAAAAAGCATTTTTTCAAGTTGAAATAAATTAGATTGGGAAGCTGCTTTATTTAGACCAAGCTAAATGTAAAAGTTAAAAAAAGGAATTACATTTCAATGTCCAACTCGGACTGCACTCTATTAGTTTTAATTGTTGATCCCTGCCTAATAGCCATGCCCCCTAATGCTTTTCAACCGGATCAGGCTTAGTCATAGAGGAAGGAATGGCCTGAAGAGAAAAACGTATATACATGAGCCATTCATAAAATCAGGGGAAAAGAAGGGGGAGGTAATCCTGGATGGGTACAAAGGATAGGTCCTGGATGGGAGCTTTGTGGCACTAATACTTGGGTTATGGTCCCCTCAAGGGAAATGTGCGTGTGTGTGTGTGTATACTCAGGGGTCTTACCCATGATGAGTGAGGAATTCTGGGGTAGTCAAGTAAAGGGAAGGACTGACTCGCAGTCCTCACGGTATTAGTAGAGACTTATTTGGGACCCCAAATTTTGGCGGTCCGGAGTGACACTCGGGTTGGAAAAGGACGTCCACTCCTGACTACAGGGACTCCGGTCCCTAGGGGGTTAAGCAGCCTCCAGGAAACAGCACATAAAACAGGAAGCTCTTAGTACTAGTTGTGGTGGTTTAGGAATTGAAAGGAGACCTGGCTGTGTGCTGCATGTGTGCTACAAACTAACAAAACATCTGAAGCTGGATTCTTCTAATTCTGGGGTAAAGACCTTACTTGACTTTTGCATATCTAATAGTTTGATTTGTGCTGAAGATAAGCAGACTTTTTATGTTGCATTTTCTGAAGTTATGTTTTGCTGCTGGAAGCTTTCTTTTGTTTGCTTAAAGAAAAATAAAGACTTTCCAGTTTAAGATAAATGGCTGTTGCATGTGGTCCCGAGGTGCTAGATCCCCTGAACTTTACAAGGGAAAGTAAGTCAGGGGGCAAAATAATATATCATTAATAATAGTGTGTAATGTCACAATTTTAATCCTCATGGAATTGCCCACATCCAAGCTTTGGTGACATCTGCTTTTCTATATCCACGTTCGGCTGAAGCCGATGGGACATTCTGCACAATGTGTGCAGCATTCTCTGGTAGCATATACCAGTATATGGTGTCATTAAAGTGGTCTGTGAAAATCAAGTACTCCATAATGCTGCATACATTTTCCAAGCATGTAATTTAAATAATAGCATTAAAAGGACCCACATTTTTTGTTAAATGTCCACCATGGCAGTACCTAGCTTCTTTAAACCCTTTTCTATCAATAGCTTGGCTATTGGCATTTAAAATGGCCAGAAGTTAGTATCAAGATTTGCTCTGTATATGCTTCAGTGAGGTTTTCAGCTAGTTTTGGGTTTCATGGATTTCAAACAGGATGTAACCAACCACCAGCAAATCAAATC
Source organism: Lithobates sylvaticus (assembly GCA_028564925.1). NCBI lineage: Eukaryota > Metazoa > Chordata > Amphibia > Anura > Ranidae > Lithobates > Lithobates sylvaticus. Next base: position 356,797,010 of record CM053026.1, on the reverse strand, counting down.
CAGGCAGAATCGCAATCCCTTATTTGTGAGTAACTTTTAAACTCCCGTCAATGCAAATTTCTATTGTGAGCCCAGACTGGTTAGAAAAAAGCACCCCAGGGCATTTGTCATTGAAAGATTGGGGTCACAGTAATAGAGGAATAGTGCTAGAAAGGGGAATACTCTTAAGGCAATTCTGAAGTGTAAGAGGATGACTTTTGATTTGGGAACTTTTTTCCCTAGAAGGGATAAGTTAAAAGAATTAGGAGAAAAATATTACATGGAGTTATATTTTATGTAGCAATCAGGATAAAATATTTTTCTCAATAGTGTTCTTTTAGGCACATACTGATGTGTATGAATCATTAGCTCAGTATAATTTCTGACTGATAAACCGGCTATTTTTTGGTGATTTTAATAGAATTTAACTATGCTTTTAGTAATTCTAAGGCCAGGCAAATTTTTGCATGTAAATACTAGCTCTACATGGTCTAAGATAACAATGAAATTTTAATTAAATGCATCTGTTAAACTGCAATGTGTTTTGTGTGCTTTCAAAATAAGGCCTAGGGTTATATTTCATTTTTATTAAATTAATTAGTGTTAGCCATATGCTACACTTTATTGAGCATGATGTTTCTTTTGTGGGGAAAAACTGATAATTGAAATTGAACTGTTGTTAAGGTGTGCTGTGTTGCATGAAGCAATACAAAACAGCTCCAACCCAATTCTGAATTTGCTTGATATGCAGTGTCACCCCCTGCTCGTGATGACCCGATGGCTAATGAGCCTTAATGTTCTGAGACAAAAAACTGATTTTCATGGTAAATCCAGAATTCAAGGTTTAGTACAAGTTGTTTTCAATGTACTGTGATGCAGATTGGGACTCAGGGGCAAGGGATCCCTTTCAACCACTGAAGAGGGGAGACCATTGATCTCCATGTTTCTCCTTGAAAATTCGTCCCTGAGAAGTTGAATCTTCAGACTTTCTATACTTTACTAGAGATCTATTTCAGATACCCTTCCAGATCTGGGAATCAATGCCCTTTATAAACGTTCCTGCTTGACATCCTTTGGGACATTACTTGGAGACTTTTACGGGGCCTGCTTCCCTTGCTTGACTAGGTTCCTAGGTCATCAGGTGAGGGGGGTCAGTAGATTCCGAGTTAGCATATGTTTCACACTGTTGAGTGAATTTATACCCAGTGTCATGTAAAGTTAATAGGTTAATCAGTTTTAAGAGGTTTTGGAAATGGATTATTACCCTAATCATGGTATCAAACACTTTTTCCACCACAAAGGCCTTGCCTTCACCTGAAACATAGTTGTGTGAATGGTGTTGTGAATTCCCTCTGCTCACCCAATTGTACCAGGGCTTATCCCTGCTAATTCATTCCTTCATTGTCTCCTTCACCATTCATATTGTTTTCCTTCTTTTGTCCTCCCTTCTCATTGATTTGTCACCCCTCCCTTCTTCCTTCTCCTTCTTCTTCCTTTCCACCTCCCTTGGCAATTAAAGATTACCCACTAAAAGGGACCAAATTAGAAATTATTTCTAAATCTAGCTGTTTTTTTAACTCAAAGCCTTATCCTACAGGCGATGATTGACCCCCTCATTGAAATATTGAATTATTGGCAAGCCTTATAAATAAGATACTTCTTCTCGACTATCGGACCAAAATAGTAAACAAGACAGTTTTTTCCTGCTTTCAGAATTATTTTCTAGACCTTTTACCCCTACAACATGTCTTGTCAGTCTTATAACTTGCTTTGATGAAGGATTTGTACCACCATTTCTCTAGAAAGGGGAATGTGACTTAGGCCCAGGGCATGCGCAAGGATTTTTGACACCCCAGGCGAAACCTCATTTTGCCATCCCCTCCCTCGGATCCACCCCTGAATCCATCCCCTTTGCCCGAGCATCAGTGTGACAGGAGTCGGCGCTAGAGAAAGCATGCAGCTGCAGTATAGAGCACTGATTATAGAGGTGCGCAGGGGGTGTTTGCTTCCATTCCATCAGGACATGTCCTCCAGTGTTGCGCCTCCTATAAGGACACTACAGAGAGGCTGCCTGAGTAACATGCGGCAGAGGCATCCCTTGCATCCCCCTAGATGTGCACGCTTTATCCCAGTAGCCCACTAGAGATTATAACATTTATTACAGAGGTATTTATAATACAGCAATGAAAACTTAGATAGCACGGAGACAGAGTAGGGAAACCAGCGGCCAGGCGCCCTAGGCAGCAGTGCACCCTAGGCGGCTGCCTAATTTGCCTAGTGGTAGCACCGGCCCTGCTTAGGCCCGACCCTGACACAAAAACAAATTTTTATAATAAAATGTTCCCCTCCACTCCATCTTCCACCTGGAGATGTTAGCAGGTGAGAGGTACCATATTACATATTTTTGGGGACTGTCCATTAATATGACTATTTTGGTAAGATATCCTTTCTAGTTATGGTAAAAACTGCATTTTTTTTTTTCTTTACAAAATACATACAAAGGCCAAATGTGCTTCGCTTCCTGTAAGAATGCAGCCAGATCAGAATTTAGGTACTAGTTGTGCTAGATGTTGAGATATGATAAATATGTTTTGAAGATGCATATATAGTAGACTATACTGTATCTGTTAACTTAAATGTTTTATGGCACATACTATAAGTAATGTGTTATTTGTGGAAAACTAAATAAAAAACACAAATGATAGATCATTTACCAGTTTTGAGAAACCACACTATCAAAACTATGTTAGAAACTTACACTGCCCTTTGGTATGTTTTGCAGTTGTTTTGATTTCAATGTTGTTTGATCTCTAGAAACATTAAAAATATAAGATGATGGAAAGCTTGCAATGAGTGAATGGACATCATAAGACTTCTGCTGCTACAACCAGTTGTTGTCAAGTATTGTACCAGTTCAAACATAAGCCAGATATGCCACTAACTAATTGCTTGCTACCAAGTATACATACACCATGTAACTATGAAACTATGAATATTAATTTCCGTATTTATCAGCGTATAACACGCACACCCCAAGTTTAGGAGGGAATATTAAGGAAAAAAACTTTAAGGAGGGAAGTTTAAGGAAAAAAAACTTACATTTAAATGCCCATCATTGCAGCCTTGTCCAGTGTCCATCTGCAGCCTTGTCCATCCTTGCAGCTTTGCCCAGTGCAGCCTAGTCCATCCTTGCAGCCTTGCCCAGTGCAGCCCTGTCCATCCTTGCCCAATGCAGCCTTGCCCAGTGCATTTGCAGCCTTGCCCAGTGCAGCCTTGTCCAGTGCTATTGCAGCCTTGCCCAGTGCAGCCTTGCCAGTGCAGCCTTGCCCAGTGCCTTTGCAGCGTTGCCCAGTACATTTGCAGCGTTGCCCATTTAAATTTGGCGCCGAGTGGGGAGGACGAGCGCCGCGTGACATATCGAAAGCCGCGTGTATTTTCGGCTATTTTCGGCTCCTCTCGCAGTCCCGCCCACCTCCACTGATTGCGAGAGGAGCCGAGCGCTGACAACATACAGGAATCCGAGTTCGGCTAGTCTCGGCTCTGCTCGCAGACAGGGGCGGACTGCGAGAGGAGCCGAAAATAGCCGAACTTGGATTTCTTTATGTTGTCGGCGCTCGGCTCCTCTCGCAATCAGTGGAGGGGGGCGGGACTGCGAGAGGAGCCGAAAATAGCCGAAAATAGCCGAAAATACACGCGGCTTTCAGAATATCGGCTACGCTCGCTCCCCTAAATAAAAAATCAGCGGGAGATCGGCGGGTATCGGCGTATAACACGCACCCACGATTTTCCCCTGATTTTAAGGGGGAAAAAAGTGCGTGTTATACGCCGATAAATACGGTACTTAACCTAGCTAACCTCTCAATTTCCCAATGTCCATTTTTATTCCTTCATAATTTTACTAACAAACAATATGTTTATGTTGCAGTATGTGGCCCATTGGAGTAAGTTTCCTGTCCAAACAGGAAGTAAGGGGAAATCTCCCCAGTACAGATCTCAATAAAAACCTTACTGGGGTTCTATGCCCTCCTTACTCTGAAATTCAAAAATTGCAGTAGCCTCTAACTAAGCATAAGTTGTAAAATGTCAAATATCCTAAAAAAAATATATAAGTTGTTTAAATTTCAAATATCTTTAAAAATATTTTGGGCACTTTTAAAAAAAAAGATATATGAAAGTTGTAAATATCTGTAGAATTTCACATATAAAGTTGTGCTCATAAGTTTACATACCCTGGCAGGATTTATGATTTCTTGGCCATTTTGAATGATAAGACAGACTTTCACTCGTGGTTACTGTTTGGCTGAAGCCATGTATTATCAATCAACTGTGTTTACTCTTTTTAAATCATAATGGCAACAGAAACTACCCAAATTACCTTGATCAAAAGTTTACATACCCTGGTGATTGTGGCCTGATAACATGTACACAAGTTGACACAAAGGGGTTTGAATAGCCATTAAAGGTAACCATCCTCACCTGTGATCTGTTTGCTTGTAATTAGTGTGTGTATAAAAGGTCAATGAGTTTCTGGACTGACAGTCCCTTGCATCTTTCAATCAGTGCTGCACTGACATTTTTTGTAAAAGGATCTGCGGGAAAAGGTAGTTGAACTGTACAGGAAAGGGATATAAAAGACATCCAAGGTATTGTGAATCACAGTCAGCAGTGTTCAAACACTAATCAAGAAGTGGAAAATTAGGGGTTCTGTTGAAACCAAACCACGGTCAGGTAGACCAACTGAGATTTCAGCCACAACTGCCCGGGAAAATAGTTTGGTATGCAAAGAAAAACCCACAAATAACTTCAGGTGAAATACAGGACTCAATGAAAACATGTGGTGTGGCTGTTTCAAGATGCACAATAAGGAGGCACTTGAAGAAAGATGGGCGGCATTGTCGAGTCGCCAGAAGAATGCCATTACTACGCAAATGCCACAAAGTATCCCGCTCACAATACGCCAAACAGCACAGAGACAAGCCTCAAACCTTCTGGCACAAAGTCATTTGGAGTGATGAGACCAAAAATTTGAGCTTTTTGGCCACAACCTTAAACGCTACATTTGGAGAGCATTCGACAAGGGCTATGATGAAAGGTGCACCATTCCTACTGTGAAACATGGAGGTGGATCGTTGATGTTTTAGGGGTGTGTGAGCTACAAAGGCACAGGAAATTTGGTCAAAATTGATGGCAAGATGAATGCAGTATGTTATCAAAAAATACTGGAGGAATATTTGCATTCATCAGCCAGGAAGCTGAGCATGGGACGTATTTGGACATTCCAACATGACAATGATCCAAACCACAAGGCCAAGTCGACCTGTCATTGGCTACAGCAGAATAAATTGAAGGTTCTGGAGTGGCCATCTCAGTCTCCTGACCGCAATATCAACGATCCACTCTGGGGAGATCTCAAACGAGCAGTTAATGCAAGACAGCCCTAGAATTTCCAGAAACTGGAGTCTTTTTGCCAAGAGGAATGGGCAGCTTAACCATCTGAGAAGATAAAGAGCCTCATCCACAAATACCACAAACTGGGGCAATACACAGTATAAAGAACTAGGGTATATAAACTTTTCAGGGTCATTTGGGTAGTTTCTGTGGCCATTATGATTTTAAAAAGAGTAAACACAATTGATTGCTAATAAATGGCTTCAGCCAAACACTAACCATGAGTGGTTGTTATCATTCATATTCTCTGAAAAATGGCCAAGAAATCATAAATTCTGCCGGGGTATGTAAACTTGTATGCACAATTGTAGTTATTTTATGGTTAGTTAATCTATCAGTTTACTTTATCCTGGTAATTGTTGGCTGGCCTTCCAAAACATTAAAAGTTACTAACAGAAGTTGCTCCTTTGTGGCAACCGATCATCGAAAGTAAGGTTGGCAGACTGAAATCCATTTGTGAATCTTTCAGTAGGAGAGCAGATCTGAAGCAGCTGCTGCTGGTTTAATCAATAATAATTAACAGTACCGTGGTTGCTGCTGAGCTTTTTATCACCTAAAAAGAAAATATTAATGACTATACTATAACAAATAAGAATGAGCCCTGCTATTTTACTGTATAAAAAAACTTGAATACCATCTAATTTATGTCATAGAATGTGTATTCCCATTCCCACAGTAACTGAAAATTAGATCTATGTAAATTTCTTATATTAACAACATCTATTCACTTAAGGGAAATATAAATCAGTTATTGTTATCAGTTAACTATTGTTTTTCTTTTTATCCTTCAAATAACATGAATTTAATCTAAATAGATCATCATGTAATACATCTCATAAAACATTCATATTACAAACCTTTCTTTTCTTTATATAATGTTGCCTAATATGGTTTCTATTGTTTATTCTTTAAGGGAGGGACAGTCCTAGGTGGAGCTGTAGTAAAGACTTCATGCTTTCCAAAAAGTTATATATTGCAACTTATTAGTTCTTAAATGTGATGGTTACGTTAAGCCTGGTACACACTGAGTTTTTATCTTTGTTCAATCCAGCGGGTTGAAAGAAAAAAAACTGTCAGCTTCGGTCTAAGCCATTGCACTAACTATGCAAAGTTAGTACAGCGATCTCCCCTGCTGAGCTATTGTGTTCTGACAGGGGGATGCCCCCCCCCCCGCCAGAACACTCCGATCAGCGCTCTCCCCCATTGGTCAGCTGCTGGTTTTCCAGCATGCTCATCTGGCAGAAGCCAGCCAAATGGCCGGCTTCTCTCAAACAGGGTGGCATACACACGGGCCAAATGTCGGACATTTTTTTAACTAGCTAATGTTTCCCAACATTCGGCCCCTGTGTACAGGGCTTTAGTTGTATTTTAGGCAAGTAAAGAAAATACAAGTCCTTGTTATTTTGTGTGAACTGATAACAATGTTCTCTTTTTCTTCTAAAATACTAGTCAAATCTATTCACCATTTAATGGAAAAAAGTCAGACATGTTTGAAGTTGTTAAATGAAAAAATACCCCTGTGCTACCTCACCAGCAAAATGTAGACAAGATCTTAATAAGAGTGGTTAGATATTTTTTAAAAGCGGTACACTATTTTTTGTATTAAATTTGTTTGAAGTTTGGCATATTTGACAACCATGGCTATTTCTATTAGATACCATGGATAAGTGAGTGTAGACATAAATAAACAGTAAGTGTATTATTCACAGTATTACCAGGTGAAAAAAGGCCTGTAAACAAACAAATACAGCCACCACACTGGTAAGCTGGTTTGGATACGCTTTAAGGCAGGTTCATGTCCTTGCCTTTGGTCCCCTACTGCACCATTTTCCCAGTACAGGAAGTGAAAAAAAGTGATATATCCAGTATTTCTGGGTATGGTGGAACATATGGCTCACTTTCTTTTATCACACATGACAGGTATCTGGCATTAGCTCAGGCACCACTGCTATCACATAGCAGCATGCAGAGGATCCATAAAAAAAACTAATGGTGGGTTACCTGGCTTGCTGATAAAATGCATGATCAATACAATATAAATAAACACAAAAAAAATAAACTGTTTTAGTTTACTGGCAGGCTAAATACAAAAAATAAACAGTACCCAGTTATATTATGTACATTTAGGAAAGTATCCAGGCCTTTCTTAAAGCAATCTACTGAGTTAGCCAGAACCACCTCTGGAGGGAGTCTATTCCATATTTTCACAGCTCTTACTGTGAAGAAACCTTTCCGTATTTGGAGATGAAATCTCTTTTCCTCTAGACGTAAGGAGTGCCCCCTTGTCCTCTGTGTTGACCGTAAAGTGAATAACTCAACACCAAGTTAACTATATGGACCCCTTACATATTTGTACATGTTGATCATATCCCCCCTTATTCTCTTCTCAAGAGTGAATAAATTCAGTTCCTCTAATCTTTCCTCATAGCCGAGCTCCTCCATGCCTCTTATCAGTTTGGTTGCTCTTCTCTGCACTTTCTCCAGTTCCCCGATATTCATCTTTCTCAAGTGGCAATGGAAAACTCTTATTGGGATTTAATTCATTCCATTAGATCTGAAATATCTTGTAAATGTTGACAGTTACTATAATAGTATAAAATATTTTCGATAAAAAAGATACACACATACAAGATCCACTTGTGAAACTCTAACAAATATAATTTACTCTAAAATACACTTTTGCTAAGAGCCACTGTTTAAAAAAAATATATACAATAGGCACAAAACGTCCTTCTACTGTGAGTAAAATGAGGAACAAAACAAAAAAAAGCTCAAAAACTAATTATACCTCCAGCCATTTCTTCTGGGGAATCAGTTTTGTATAGGTGGAGTCATTTCCAAGGTCTTGCCACTTTCACACCACAACATATGCAGTCTGGTACCAACAGTTTGTCAATTAAAGGCAAAAATGCATTCTTTAGCTTTCAGTAGTGATAGGTGTATCTGCCCAGGTTATGATTTGCCAAGAGTTCAGCAAATTTTGCTTGAAATTCTTTGAATTCAAACATAAATCCATCCCACTGAAGTATATGGGTACAAACCTTGTTATGGAGTTCTGGCAATTTTTAGGGCTAATAGGTAAACTACTGTTAATAAAAAAAGAAATAAAAAAAAAAGAAAAACATAGGTAGATGGGAGCTGCAATGGGGGCATGTACCAATTAAACACTTCAACGACAAAAAAAAATACTATACATTATGAATAAGGTATTTTCATGCAGCTTTGCTTGTGTAATTGAAAATATACAAATTCTTTGAATAAAATGGTTCAGGATGCTTCAACCCTTTCACTGCCAGGCCCTGTTCTCCACTTTTAAACTCAGGTTGACAGATAATTTTAGCAATTTTTTTTTTCACTTTCAGAGTTTGTAACTCCAAACAATATATTTTCTGAAAGCACATGACCAGTAGAATAAAAAGAAGGTGTTACTGATTTTTTTTAGGCCCCACAGTAGATGCACAACGCAAATGTTTATTTCACACAAAAAAAACACTGAAATACTTTGTCCGATGTTGGCGTTGCGTACACACGGTCGGACTACGTTGTCGGAATATCCGGTCCGGAAGAACGTCGTGACGTAAGTCGTCGTCCACGAGATTACAAAAGGGAAGTTCAGCACCACGTCAGGCACCCGTTGGGCTCCTTCTGCTGATCCCGTGTTTATCGAGAGTTAGTGGAAGTTTGGTGACTTAAGATTCGCGCTTCTCAGTTTTCTGACTCAGATCGTTACTGCTCTTCAGTTTGTGCTTGTCGTGCGTATCTGTTTATTAGTGCGTGTAGTCAGTTCGCATTTGTTGGTCATTGCGGCCTATATCTTGATATAGGACGCTTTGATTTGCACTGCTTATTGTCTGCTCGTTGCTGGTATTCACTTCGTTCTTTCAGGCCTTGCTGTTTATCGGTGCTTTCTGTTTGTCCGTTCTGACCAGCCGACCTTTTGTGACCTTCTGAGCGATGTTTCCCGTGCGTACTCGTCGCCGAGTTCGTGCTGTACGCGGAATTGGTGTCGGGCTTTTAGCTTTGACCCAAGACCCGTCCATGAACAGAGTGACGAGGAGTATGTGGACCAAGAATTGGTTGCTTCAGCGTGACCAGTTCTCGCACATGCCTTTGCTTCGTGAGATCCGGGAGAATAATCCTGATGATTTCAGGAACTTTCTCAGGATGACGGACCCCGATTTTCACCGTCTTTTGGCTTTGCTGACCCCCTTTATCAGCCGGCAGGATACCTGCATGAGACAAGCCATTACTCCGGAGCAGAGGCTTGTTGCCACGTTGAGGTACTTGGCGACAGGGAGAAGTCTTCAGGATTTGAAGTTCTCTTCAGGTATCTCTCCCCAGGCCCTGGGAATCATTATTCCAGAGACCTGTTCTGCCATCATTCAGGTCCTGCAGGAGGACTATATTAAGGTAACATTTCTACTTTACTATTCCCTTCTATGTATGCTCTGTTTGCTAAAGACTTGTATTTTTGACCTCCTTCCCTAATTACCATGATTGCAATATGTTCTAATATGCTGTGCCCCTTTTCTCCTTCATGCATTTTTCCCTTCACTTACCTCACCAGCATGCTCTTCTGCCCCAATAGACACCTATGGCCTAGTCACTTAAGCAATGTCTTTTGTCTGCTGCATAGTATTGTTTGCCCCAAAACACCCCCTAAAATATGCACAAATGTTTGCTGTGTGGTTTACTTCATGTAGAGCCCCCTTTTTTTGTTCTTTTGGTGGGGGGGGGGGGGCAAACTCATTAGGAACCCCCTCCCCCAACTGCTCTGTCAGATGGTACCAATCCTTTATCTGCTGGCTTTCCCAAGGTCCATACACACTATATACCTACCTCTTTATAGTGCGCATCTTTAGGGATGAATTCAGCAAAGCATGTAGTGCAAGGGACTGCCTCCATACATTCCATTTCCTATTTTTTTTTTGTCTTCTTTCCCTCCTATTAGCTTGCTTGGTAATTTAATAATGTCACACTGTGCCTGCCTTTTTGGGGTGGGGGGGGGGGGGGGGGTTGAAATGTTATTTGATCTTTCCTGTGGCCTGCCAATAGTGTTAAGTACAGAGGGTCTGGCCAAACTAGCCCACATTATTGAGCCATTTGCCAATCAATGAAGTGCAGAGGGTTAGCTGTCCACCACCCCCCCCCCCAAAACCCCTAGTTATTGCCAATGGCCCATCAGAAGTGGGGGGATTGATGGGGGGGTGAGTAATCTGTGAAGGGGAGCCTCTACTTTTCTGTGCAAATACTTTCCAGCCTCCAATTTTAGACAATGCTCTTGTTCCAAGATGTTGATTGTCTAATCTGCTTGCAATGTTTAGGTGCAAAGTGACTAATTTTTTTTTCTTGTTTCACTCCACAGTTCCCTTCCACGCCACAGGAATGGCAGACTGTGGCCTCCCACTTTGCCAGCCGTTGGGACTTTCCTAACTGCGGAGGGGCAATTGATGGGAAACACGTCCGCATCGTCCCACCGCCCAACTCGGGGTCCTACTATTATAATTATAAAGGGTTTAATAGTGTAGTGATGTTGGCGGTGGTGTCGGCAACATACGAGTTTATGTATGTGGACGTGGGGATGAACGGCCGGATATCGGATGGTGGGGCCATTACGCACACGGAGTTCTACTGGCGTCTCCAAAGTGGCAGTCTGTGCTTGCCACCTCCAGAGGAGAATGCCGAAGGACTCCCCTTCGTCTTTGTCGCAGATGAAGCGTTTGCGTTGACTCCCCATGTGATGAGGCCGTTCCCGATGAGGACCCTCACCCCGGACCAGAGGGTCTTCAACTACAGGCTGTCCAGAGCCAGAAGAGTTGTGGAGAACGCTTTTGGCATCCTGGCCAGCCGCTTCTGCCTGTTCCTGACGGCATTTAACTTGGCGGAATACAAACTGAACCACATAGTTCTTGCCTGTTGCATATTGCACAACTTCCTCAAAAGACATAACAGGAACTATGTGGTGCCCGTTGGCCCAGATGTGGAGGGCCCTCCAAATGCCGAACTCACAGCCCTTCGAGTGGCACGTCCAGGCTTGCCCCCTCTAAATGCCCGTGTGGTCCGGGACCAATATATGCAGTACTTTGTGGGTAGGGGGGCCATTGCTCTGCCTGACGATGTGTGAGAGGCATTTTTTAATAAATCTGATATTTTAACCAACCTATGATTTCATGTCATTTCAGTCTTCTTTTTAGCTTATTTTACTTTGACATTTTTTCCCTTTGCCTTCGACAGTGGGAATGCACTTTCTGGGCAAAAGGAGGTAACAGTCTCTTCTTCCCAAAAAGATTATTCTCATGTTGTGTGTTTGCTACCTAATCTTTGGTCTAGAGAAGGTTTGTACTGCATAACTGACACCCAAAATACTCCTTTTCATCACCAGGTCTGACATGTGTGTATTCTCCAAAATGCTGTGCTCCGTGTTTTCGTACAAAGCACTGTGGGTGTCATTTACATAAGTCAAATCCGCTATGCTCTACAAGTGCATTGAAAAAGTTCCCCGGGAAAGAAAATTGGAGTGCAAAGTGGATTTGCCTTTAGTAAATAACACCCATTGCCCCCCATATCCTTTTCATTTTACATACATAATGCATTGTGTTTTTTTAAATAAGGAAGCCACACATTTAGAAAAATAAAAGTTTACTAGGAAAACATTCCCAAGTGCGTTTACAATCTTCACGCCAAAACTGACAACATCTTGGTTATTTACAACATTGTTTACAAACATTCCGCAATTGGTAAAACCAGGCATGGAGCAAAACAGAACCTAGGAACTTGGAAAGTTCAACTTTGTAAAGTGAAGACAAGATCAGACATGACTATATGTTCAAAGTGTGTTTGATCTTGCCTTCATCACATGGGGGGGTCACCCCCGAAAAGTGGAAATTTGGAACATGCACACAATTTGGGACTGAAAATGGTCATTAGATGGTAAAACACATGCCTAGAAGCTTCAAAAGTGCCATTTTCCATCATGGGGATGAATGGACGTTTTTTGGGGGTGCAACCCCTTCACCACAACCACTTTCGTAGTTCGTAAAGTGTTTGCACCCCCAAAAAAACGTTGCCATTCATCCACCATGGTGGGAGCTAGCACATGTGGACACAATGTGTGCATGTTCCAAATTTCAGACAGTTTTTAAGTTGCAAATGTGTTCTGAAGCTGGCACAAATGTGTGTTAATTACTTGGTGCGTTTTCATATTTTTCCTAAAATATCAATGATGTTCTTCAATTTTTGTTGAACATCATTGATGTTTTGCTTTATGTAATCTAGATCTCTATTGCAGACCATTATCTCTCCGATGAGTACGTGGGCACTCTCTGTGGTAAAGTGCGATTTTTCTTCCACAACATCCACGTCACCTAAAAACCACAAACAAACAAAAATGGGGTGTTGGAAATGAGGCAGCCATACATGGATTAGCTTACCAGTAGCTGTGTTCTCCCACACTCACCTGTTGTGGTGACAATTTCTCCAAGTTCGATGATCTCTCCTTCCTCCTCCTCCTCCTCCTCTGCTTCTGCTCTTTCCCCTTTTTTGGTAGGTGTTGGTTTGGGGGTTTCCTCAGACGGCCCAAGTTTTCGCTCCCCTATGAGAATGTCCAAAAGGAAGATTTAGCAACACAAGCTATTGAGGGCAGAAATAGGAAATGACAAACATTGCTTGAAAGTGACGGACACTATTTTAGTTTGGCCAGTTACAAATGTCAACTACATGAATGAAGTCACTTTGTAAAGGTGCTAAACTGACTAGCTTTTTGGTAGAAGTTTGTGTGATGGAGACCCCCCTCTAGTATCCACTGGAGCACATGTGTGGAAAAGCATAATAAAAAGGGGGTTTGGGTGTCCCAGCACTAGTGCTCTAGAGTCCAGATGGGTAAACAGCTACTGAGTGACCTCTCCTTTACATTGAATAAATTGGCTTTACATTCTTGATGACATTTCTAGTGAGAACAAACTTCCTTTCCCAAAAAAAAACACCAAACATCGTATTATAAGTGGCCGAACGATCGAGGTTGCGTACGATCGAATGCACACACACACGACCATGACAGTGGCAGAAAGATCGAGGCTGAGTACGATCGAATGCACAGACGAACCTGAAAGTGGCCATTTTGGAATGTACAACTTGGTAAAAATCAAAACACAATGGAGCAGTATGCAAGCAAGAAATCAAACACAAAACACAACTACTTACTTTTTTGAAGAATTCTCTTGATCTTTCTGTACTGATCGGCCTCCCTCAGTTTCAGGTCTGACCAGCGTTTCCTGAGTTGCTCCTTGGATCGTTGTACCCCAAAATTATTGTACAGCCTTCTCACAACTTTAGACATGATCTTGGCCTTGCGGACATTGGGGTTGAGGTAAGGCCCATACTTCCCATCATAGTCGCTCCTCTTTAATATGTCCACCATCTCCAACATTTCTCCAAATGACATATTGGAGGCCTTGAATTTCAGGTTCCGGGATCGGGACGTTTCTGCCTCCGGACTTTCCTCGTCCTCCTCCTCGTTGGTGGGATATTTGTGGCGCACCTGCTGTGTCCCCGCCATGTGCTCTCCCCACTACGCCGTAAAGAGAAGGGGTGGGGAATAGACGAGAAAGATCGTCAGGGGCGGGCGGAGTTTGAAGCATGCGCAGTGTATATAAAACGTCACACGCCTGTGTCGTAGCCACGATCTGGGAGACGAGGGGAGAGAAAACTCACACGAGACGATCGCTACAAACGAAGGTACAATTTAACGTTGGTACATAACTAGCCTAGACTGATTTGAACTTGAGGCTTCTTTATGGAGAAGATTAGGAGAGTTTAGCCTGACATAATTTATAGGGTTTGGTGTGTTGTTGTGTCTTGCAGAGATTGATATGAAGGGATTCAACGACATGAGTTTTCTCCCCTCTTCATTGCCAAATACAGGGATTTTCCCATATTGTGGCAGGGTATACACCCACATTACACCAACAAACCAAAGAGGCACGCAGCCCTGGAGGAACTTGTGGAATTTGTCAAGCCAAGGTTCCCCACGGCAACTGTTGATGATATTAGAAAGAAAATTGGCAGCCTGAGGAGTGCGTATATCAGGGAGAGGAAGAAGGTCGTGAAGTCTGAGGAAACTGCAACTTCAGCAGATGAGGTCTATGTCCCCAAGCTCTGGTACTATCAGAGTCTCCATTTTCTGAAGGACCAGGCTGATGTCACGGAGCCAACCTCAACTCCTCCTTCCACGCTTCCTTGCGCACAGCCCACCCCTGATGAGGCTTCCGAGGAGCAACCTGGGCCTTCCAGTCTGGAAGAGGTGGAGGAGCCCAGCTTGTTCCAGGTATAGTAGTTTTGTTACCATTTATGGGAATAATGAATGATGTTCACTTAATTCAGGATCGCCAATTGCTTAGTTCCTAACGTGTTTGACATATCAACAGACAGTGGTGTGGGAGACATTTGGGGCCAGAATCTAAACTGCTGGGCTGAGAATTGTATGGTTTTCTATTTGTAAACATTTTGCACCAGTCACTAGATGAGAATTGTGTGTGTTTGATGAACAAATAACTGAAACTATGTCCCTTTTTCCTACACAGGAAGACCTCAGCCAGGAGGTGGCTGTGGAAGGTGGCAGTCAGGAGAAGGCAGGGGTTAGTGGCAGCCACCAGCTGGGTAGTGGCAGCCAAGAGGGGGCTAGGCCTCGGAGCCTGACTGACACCCAAACCCCTCCCCTCCGCCCTCCGTACAAAAGGGCGAGAAGGGGGGGTTATGCGGCACAGTCAGCGCTCCGGATGATCAGAGAGGCTTCAGACTCCCTACATGCCACACCCGCCGACGAGGAGACCTTTGGCTCGGTGGTTGTCACAAAAATGATGGGTATGGAGGTGGGGCAACGCAACATGTGTGAGGGGCTCATCCTCCATGTCCTAAATAAGGGTAGGGCTGGGGAGATGACCCCAGTCACACATGTTTGCCATAGTTACCATGCTCCGCCTCCTCCTCCTTCTCCTCCTTCTGCCACCCCACCAGCACGACAGCCACAGCGTGGAAGGAAGCGTGGAAGGAAGACCTGAGAGTGACGACCTGCAATCAGTCTGGTGTGAGAGAAGATGGAGCCTCTTGTAGTACCAGAGCCTGGGGACCTAGATGGCATCTGCTGCAGTTCCGGATACTTTGGACTTCACGACCAGATTGCACTCCCCTTAATATACGTACTCCTCAGGCCCCCAATTTTCTACGCTTGGACAATGATGGTTGCCGTGGGGGGCCAAGACTTTGCAAATTCCCCAAGTTTCACCATGGCTGCGTTCCTCTTTGGTTTGTTGGTGTGACCTAAATAAAGGTTTTTTTTGATTTGAAATAATCATTGACTATTGTGTTTTACTTTGCTACAATGACAGTTTTTCTTTGAGTAGGCTGGTACATTTCACTAATCCTAAAGTAGAATTAACAAGGGGCAACAACAACAAACAACCTCCTAGTAAATTTAAGCAAGAAATACAAATGTAAATAATGTGTTTTTGGTAATTTGAGACACACAACCCCCCTCCAAAAAAAAAAAAAAAAAAAAACATTCAAATATGTATTCCCCAAAAAAAAAAAAAAAAGACAAATCATGGTAAAAAAATAACAAAGATTCTTTTCCGTTCAGAGTAAAAATAAACATGTAGTGTATAAATGCTGCAAAGTAATAAAGAAGTAAGTTTGTGAGAAGTGCGGGTGAATAGGAGCAGCTAAAACATGTCATTCTTGTTGCATTGTAAAGAAAAAGAGAATGCGCTGCATTAAAGACATTTTAACATTGCAGCGTGACGAATGTGCTGTGTCGATTAGGAAAGGTAGTTTTACCTGACCGAGCGCTTCCGTCACAGAATTTCTTCTGAGCATGCGTAGCACTTTGTCCGTCGGACAAGCGTACACACGCTCGGATTTGGTGTGATCGGACCGGGTTGACGGGAAATCTTTCCAGCAGGAGATAAGACTTTGTCCGACGGACAAACCGACGAACACTGTCCGATGGTGCATACACACGGTCTGATTTTTCAACAACCTTGTCCGATCGGACCAAATTGATGAAAAAGTCCGACCGTGTGTATGGGGCTTTAGATGTTTCCGGAATTCTATGGCAATCTGTATTGTTTACATCCAGATAGATCAACATTAGGGATGAGCCGAACACCCCCCGGTTCGGTTTGCACCAAAACCTGCAAACAGACCGAAAATTTGCGCAAACTTTAGAACCCCATTAAAGTCTATGGGACTCGAACGTTCAAAATCAAAAGTGCTCATTTTAAAGGCTAATATGCAAGTTATTGTCCTAAAAAGGGTTTGAGAACCCGGGTCCTGCCCCAGGGGACATGTATCAATGCAAAAAACCTTTTAAAAACGTCTGTTTTTTCAGGAGCAGTGATTTTAATAATGCTTAAAGTGAAACAATAAAAGTGTAATATTCCTTTAAATTTCGTACCTAGGGGGTGTGTATAGTATGCCTGTAAAGGGGCGCATATTTCCCATGCTTAGAATGCTCAAAGTGTCATTTCTGTAGGAAAAAAAGTCATTTAAAAGCACTCGCGGCTATAATGAATTGTCGGCTCCTGGTAAACAGTCATTGATAAAAAAAAAAAATGCGTGGGGGTTCCCCCAAATTCAATTACCAGGCCCTTCAGGTCTGGTATGGCTATTAAGGGGAACCCTGTGTCAAATAAAAAAAAATGACGTGGGGTTCCCCCCAAATATCCATACCAGACCCTTTATCCGAGCACGAAACCTGGCAGGCCACAGGAAAAGTGGGGGGACAAGAGAGCGGCCCCTCTCCTGAACCGTACCAGGCCACATGCCCTCAACATTGGGAGGGTGCTTTGGGGTAGCCCCCCAAAGCACCTTGTTTCCGTTACATCAGAGGGGGCAGGGTCACATGCACATCACTGGGGAAGCCCGGGTTTCCACTTGCGTCAGAGGGGACGGGGTCACGTGATGGGTGGCCCCGTCCTCCTCAGCTAAGAAACCTGTCAGGCTGCTGGGATTCCCGCTGTGTCTCCGGTGGACACAGGATGCGCTGCGCTGGACATCATCATTAGACCCTGGACCTGGAGAGGAGAGATTATCCATCGCTGGACCCCGGAGAAGAGATCACCCATCGCAGGATACCAAGAGTGAATTACCACCGCTGGAATCTTTTTTTTATTTTTTTATTTTTAATAAAGTACTTATCCCAAGGGGTCTGTGTGTTTTTTACAAATTTTTTACACTTTCATTGTGAAATGGTAGGGGGAACAATGTACCCGTTACCATTTCAAATTGGGGGGGGGGGCCGGGATCTGGGGGTCCCCTTGTTAAATGTATTATTTGTTATTTGGCGTGGAGTTCCCCTTAAAATCCATACCAGACCTGAAGGGCCTGGTAATTGAATTTGGGGGGATCCCCACACATTTTTTTTTTGTTTATCAATGACTGTTCTCTGTATTACCGGGAGCCGAAAATTCATTATAGCCGCAAGTGCTTTTTTCCTGCAGAAATTACACTTTGTGCAGGGACCGTTCTAAGCACGGGAAACATGTGGCCCTTTACAGGCATACTATACACACCCCCTAGGTACGAAATTTAAAGGAATATTACACTTTTATTGTTTCACTTTAAGCATTACTAAAATCACTGCTCCCAAAAAAACTGCAGTTTTTAAAACTTTTTTTTGCATTTATACATGTCCCCTGGGGCAGGACCCAGGTCCCCAAACACTTTTTATGACCATAACTTGCATATAAGCCTTTAAAATTAGCACTTTAGATTTCTCCCATATAATTTTACAGGGTGTTTTGCGGCTTTTCGAATTTGCCGCAAGCACACCAAATTGTTCGCTGTTCAGCTAACGGGCAAACAGAAGCTCATCCCTAATCAACATATACTTCTTTGAAGCATAGGATTAGGAGCTATTTAGCAGAGATAAAATACCCCAAATTATCTTCAGACCTAGCTGCCTCCTTTGAGAAACCAATTACTCAGGAAGAACTGGAGAATATTATTAGAAACCTACCTAAAGGGAAAAGTCCTGGGCCAGACGGGTTTAACAATATGTATTGCGGGAAATTTTTACTGCTTCTATCTCATCACATGTGCGATCTATTTTAATTCATTGACCAAATACAGTGATATGAATGAAGAAAAGCAATTTAACCTTAAACTGTGTAAGGGGTTCTTTACGGTAAGAGCAAGGATTTATTATGACATTACGTACGAGTTACAGCCCAATATCCCTTTTAAACCTAGACAATAAAATACTAGCCAACATATTAGCTTCTAGGCTGCAGCCTTATTTACCATCTCAGATCGACCCGGATCAGACTGGGTTTATCAAGGGAAAGAAATCCAGGGATGATTCAATAAGAGCCTTGCATCTGGTACATTGGGCTTCCCTGCAGAAAACACAGGTGCCCAGTCTGCTTCTGTCAACAGATGCCGAGAAAGCGTTTGACAGGGTAGACTGGGTATCTCTGTATGGGAAGCCCTCGGCCAGGGTCAAGGTTAACGATGTTATGTCCTCCTCCTTTTATACAATAGAGTTTTATTGAAGAAATAACAATATACAGGACATCTCAACTTATAGTGAGGGTGGTCATACAGACCTTTCCATCAAACAAACGTATATCCTTGCAAGACAAATAATAAGTAAAGTAAGTAAAGGAAAAATAATAAAGGAAGAGGAGGGGGTGACAACAGGGACACATTCCAACATCGATTTACAGCAATCATTATCCAGTACCAGATAGGTTGTGGATTCTAAACAGATGAATCAAACATAACTTTCTCACAAAGCCAGAAGTATTGTGTCTGGTCACTTCTGTTCAAAGTCTAAAACATATGAGCGTTTGTTGATAGATAGGGAAGAGGGGGAGGGAAATGAGGGGGGTAAGGAATGGGAGGGGGATGGGTTTGGTATTGAAAGAGAGCCAGTCTATGCTAGCTAGGATGTCTATGCGTTATCAAGGTGATCACGTGACACTTTTCTATATCTGTGGATAGGCCTTAGTCCACAGTATCAGGTATATGGTAAAGAACGTATATGCGGTATAGCCTTATAACAATGGAAAATAATATCTGCATCTGCCCTTGCGACCACTTCACCCTGTATCAAGTTGTGCGTATTGATCAGAGTACCTGTAAATCACCCATGGTGACCATGTGCTGTTAAATTTTTCAGTAGTTTCTTTGGCCATATGTCCTCCTACTTTTAGATAAAGAACGGGACTCGGCAGGGTTGCCCACTGTCACCCTTGTTGTTTGCGCTGGTCGTGGAGGCACTGTTATGTGAATAAAATAAGAGAAAACCCAAACATTCATGGGTTCAAAGTGGGCCTTGTAGAACATAAACTCTCTGTGTATGCGGATGACATTTTATTTTATATTTCTGATCCACTAATAACACTACCTAACCTAATGGCGGACTTAAAGGAATTTGGGGGCATGTCAAACTTTAAAATAAACTATAATAAATCTAAAATCTTGCCACTATGTATACCCCAAATTATAGAGGACTCTCTTAAACAGTCTTTTTCTTTTACATGGGATAAACAAGCTATTAAGTATTTGGAAATTAACTTGACGGCAGACCAAAATTTATATGAAGAGAACTATATCCCGCTCCTCTAAAAAAAATTAGGGGTGATTTGGCGGACTGGGATTGAGCTACTCTTGTTCGACTCCCAAACTTATTTTTTGCTAATGTTTGGCACATGTTTACAGGATTTGTATGGCAAAAGGCTAAACCAAGACTTGCATACCATATCCTTACAAGATCTAAACTGGAGGGGGGACTAGGCCTACCCAACTTGAGGATTTATTATGAGGCAATTGCCCTAACTAGAATCCTCAGTTGGAAACACCATACCACCCAAAAGGTTTTGGCGACATTGGAGAAGACACTGGCGGGCCGTGATTTAGCCCAAGCTCCATGGGTTCCGTACCTACATAGAGGGCTCTCTAAAATGTTCTTTTCTTACTATACATAAAAAAATCTGCACGCTGCCTACGATCTGCCTTCATGGGAGGCATCCGCCGTAATGACCGGCCACTCTCAGGTGACAGCTCTTTCATAACTGGGGGTGGGACCACACAATGACATTGCCGGGTAACCCTGCCCCCCTCTGACGCACAGGGACATCCCTATGGCTTTCCCGTAGCGTCAGAGGGGGCAGGGCCACCCGGTCCGCCCCTCTGATGCACGGGGACATCCCTATGGCGTCCCCATAGCGTCAGAGGGGGGCGGGCAGCCAGGTTACGTAACTGAGTGACCCGCCCTCCTCTGACGCTATGGGGAAGCCATAGGGATGTCCCCGTGCGTCAGAGGGGGGCAGGGTCTCCTGGCGACATCATCGTGTGGCTCCGTCCCATTTTTAAAAGAGTTGTCACCTGAGAGCGGCCGGTCATTACCGCGGGTGCCTCCCATGGAGGCAGATCGTAGGAGGCATGCGGCTTTTTTTCTCTTTTTCGGTCCGTCTGAGCACGAGAAGAAGACGACTCCGTGGGATATTTTTATTTTTATTTTTTTTAATAAAGGCATGTATTGTGTTTTTTTTTTACCATTTTCACACATTTTTTGTGAAATGGTAGGGGTACATTTGGACCCCCACAACCACCGGGCAAGGGTTGTGGGGATGAGGCCCTTCTCCCCATCAACAATGGGGACAAGGTGCTTTGGGGGCTACCCCAAAGCACCCTCCCAATGTTGAGGGCATGTTGGCCTGGTACAGTTCAGCAAGGGGGGCTGCTCGCTTGTCCCCTCTTTTTTCTGCAGCCTGCCAGGTTGCGTGCTTGGATAAAGGGTCTGGTATGGATTTTTGGGGGGACCCCACGCCATTTTAAAAAAAATGGTGCGGGGTTCCCCTTAATATCTATACCAGACCTGAAGGATCTGGTATGGATGTTGAGGGGGACCCCTACACCATTTTTTTTTTTAAATGGCACAGGGTTCCCCTTAATATCCATACCAGACCTGAAGGGCCTGGTATGGAATTTGGGGGGACCCCCCCCCACACAATTTTTTTTTAAATGTTGGTTCCGGGTTCCCCTTATATTCATACTAGACCCAAAGGGCCTGGAAATGGACTGTGACGTTTTTTTCAATGACTTTTATCTGTATTGCCGGGAACCGACAATACATTATAGCCACTAGTACTTTTAAATTCCTTTTTTTCCTTTAGAAATGCCATTTTGTGCAGGGACTGTTATAAACACGGGAAAAATGTGCCACTTTACAGGCATACTATAGACATTCCCCAGGTAGGAAATTTAAAGGAATATTTCACTTTTATTGTTTCACTTTAAGCATTATTAAAATCACTGCTCCCGAAAAAACTGCAGTTTTTAAAACTTTTTTTTGCATTGATACATGTCCCCTGGGGCAGGACCCAGGTCCCCAAACACTTTTTATGAAAATACCATGCATATAAGCCTTTAAAATTTGCACTTTTGATTTCTCCCATAGACAATTCATTATAGCCACAAGCACTTTTAAATGACTTATTTTCCTTTAGAAATGTTATTTTGTGCAGGGACTGTTCTAAACACGAGAAAAATGCGCCACTTTACAGGCATACTATAGACACCCCCCAGGTATGAAATTTAAAGGAATATTTACTTTTATTGTTTCACTTTAAGCATTATTAAAATCACTCCCGAAAAAACGTCCGTTTAAAAAAAAAGTTTTTTCATTGATACATGTCCCCTGGGGCAGGACCTGGGTCCCCAATAACTTGCATATACGCCTTTAAAATTAACACTTTTGTTTTTTCATGTTAATGTCCCATAGACTTTAACGGTGTTCTGAGTTTTCCCCCGAACACCGCATATTGTTCGGTGTACGCAGAACATCCGAACAACCAAAGTTTGGCCTAAACTTATGCTCCAGCTGAACCGTTTGCCCATCCCTATCGAACACTACCACACACTAGTGGAGTATTGGCATAGGGTACAGCATTGCACAGTCCTAGGCACACTTACACAGGGTCCCGAAAGATGAGATGCCCATCACATTTTGAGAGACCCTAATGTGGAACATTTACAGTTTATATAAGTGCAAAAAAAAACAAACACAAAAACACAAAAATAATAAAAAATAAGAAAGCCAAAAATAGTTGTGGTTTTATTTTTCTTCTCTATTGTTCTCTCTCTTATGTTCGCTCTCTATTGTCCGCTCTCTATTCTATATCTATTGTTCTCTCTCTATTATTACTGTATTTCAGAACTGTAATGTTTTATTGTATTTGCTTTGCAAGTATTGTATATCTTACTGTTATACTGTAATGTTACTTTGTTTTATTGTTAACCATCATTTGCTTAGCAGCTACGCCTTTCAGCTGGTTTATTTATTCTGACAGCAACAGCATTTGCTCCCATGATACGTAAAGCAGTGACTCCAGCACTGTAGGAGGTGATTTCACCACCACAGTCTAAAAAAAAAAAAGAGCATATATGCCGAAGCATGGGGGCAGGGGTGGAGAAGCGATTTGCTCCTAACATTAGGGGCGGATTGCCCCAATGCTTCGCCATACATTTTTCAGGCACAGATTGCGTTGTTTTATTGAGTTAATGTTTTATCTTTAACATTGTTTGCTTTTCAGGTACTCCATTCAGCTGCAGCACTGATTTATCCATCTTGACAGCAACAGCGTTTGCTCGCACGATACGAAAATCAGCGACTCCATCGCTATAGGAAGTGATTTCACCACCACAGTTAAAAAAAATGGTGCATGTATGTTCATCATTAGAAGTGGGTGGATGAAGAGCGGTATTCTAATGGTGGGCATACCCACCGATCAATCTCTTTTTTTCCTTCAGCCCACAAGATGCATGAAAAAAAGAACATTACAATATATGCCCAAAAAGGACCAGCAACGTACTGGTATGTTGCTGGACTTTGGTTATACCAGAATAATGCCTGCAGGTTTAGGTATCATCTTGGTATCATTCTTTTCAGCCAGCGGTCAGCTTTCATGTAAAAGCAATCCTAGTGGCTAATTAGCCTCTAGGCTGCTTTTACAAGCAGTGGGAGGGAATGTCCCCCCCCACCATCTTCCATGGTTTTCTCGGGCTCTCCTGTCCCGACATGAAACCCGAAAATGCAGCCGGTGGTTCCACCAGCTGACCATAGAACTGATCGGAGAACCTGAATCTGAACCTGAATGGCTCCAATCATCTCTATGGCCTAAGAAACCGGAAGCTACAAGCATTTCATGACATTTCATGAGTTTCGCCGGATATAAACAGCGCCATTGGGAAAGCATTTTATCACACCAATCTTGGTGTGGTCAGATGCTTTGATGGCAGAGGAGAGATCTATGGATTAATAGACCCCAATTTTTGCAAAAAATAGTACCTGTCACTACCTGTTGCTATCATAGGGGATATTTACATTCCCTGAGATAACAATAAAAATGATTGAAAAAAAAATGAAAAGGAACAGTTTAAAAAACATACAAAAAACAAACAAACCCCCCCCCCCCCAAAAAAGCACCCCTGCCCCCCCTCCATGCTCATGCACAACGGTCTGTTGTCATATGTAAACCGCAATCGCACCATGCATGTGAGGTATCACCGCAAAGGTCAGTTTGAGGGCAGTAATTTTAGCAGTAGACCTCCTCTGTAAATCTAAAGTGGTAACCTGTAAATGATTTTAAAGGCTTTTAAAAATGTATGTAGTTTGTCGCCACTGAACGTTTGTGCTCAATTTTAAAGCATGTCGTGTTTGGTATCCATGTACTCGGCATAAGATAATCTTTTTTTATTTCATCAAACATTTGGGCAATATAGTGTGTTTTAGTGCATTAAAATAAAAAAATAAATTGCATTTGAAAAATCGCTGCGCAAATACTGTGTGATAAAAAAAAAGTTGCAACACCCACCATTTTAATCTGTAGTGCCTTTGCTTTAAAAAAAAAATATATAATGTTTGGGGGTGCAAAGTAATTTTCTAGCAAAAACTAAATATTTTTTCATGTAAACAAAAAGTGGTTAGAAGAGTGGGTGAAGTGTGACATAAGCTTCTAATGTCGTGCATAAAATGCCAGGACAGTTCAAAGATTACCCCTTTTTGGAAGTAGGCACCCCAAGCTATTTGCTGATAGGCATGTTGAGTCCATGGAATATTTTATATTTTGCCAGAAGTTTCTGGAAAATGACAAAGTTGTCACTAAATTATATATTGCTCACATGTGCCATGGTCATATGTGGAATTACACCCCAAAATACATTATGCTGCTTCTCCTGACTATGGGGATACCTCATGTGTGAGACTTTTTGGGAGCCTAGCCGTGTACAGGACCCCGAAAAACCAAGCATCGCCTTCAGGAATTCTAAGGGCGCAAATTTTAATTTCACTCCTCACTACCTATCACAGTTTTGATGGCCATAAAATGCCAAGATAGCAAAAAAAAAAACCAAATTACACCATTTTGGAAAGGAGACACTTCAAGCTTCTTGCAGAGGCATGTTGTGTCCATGGAATATTTGATATTTTGCCACGTTTCGGGAATATTACCAACAAACCCCCCCCCCCCCCCCCACCCCAGCCCCCCCCCCCCCCCCCCCCCCCCCCCCCCCCCCCACCCCAACCCCCCCCCCCCCCCCCCCAAAAAAGCACCCCTGCCCCCCCTCCATGCTCATGCACAACGGTCTGTTGTCATATGTAAACCGCAATCAATTTTTTTTACACAAAGTTGTCACTACCTCACTACCTATCACAGTCACGGAGGTCCTGAAATGTCCAGATAGCACAACCCCCCCCCCCCCAAATGACCCCGTTTTGAAAATTAGGCACCCCCAGGTATTTGCTAAGAGGCATGGTGAGTATTTTGCAGCTCTCATACATTTTTGAAAATGAAGAAAGTAAAGGAACATTTATTTTTTATTTTTTACATTTTCAAAACTTTGTGACAAAAAGCGAGATCTGCAAAATGCCTCTCAGCAAATAGCTTGGGGTGTCTACTTTCCAAAAATGGGGTCATTTGGGGGGGGGGGGGGTTGTGCTATCTGGGCATTTCATGGCCTCCGAAACTGTGATAGGCAGTGAGAAGTGTAATCAAAAATGTACGCCCTTAGAAAGCCTGAAGGCAGTGATTGGTTTCCAGTGTTGTCAACCGTCCGTAGATTTCTGGGCAGCCCGTAAAAACAGGGCACTTTTCTGGTCCCCGTAAATGTCTGTAGGAGCCGAATGGTGCCAGTAAAAATGGCTGCGACAGGCTCAGGTGAGAACTGCGCATGCGCAGCGCCAACTCCGGAAATCCTAAAATGCCAGGAGCTGAGCCAGACGGAGTAGACACGGACAGTGCAATGGAGGCGGAGGCACCAGCCACACCGAAAGACAAGAAATGGACAGCGCCGGGGCGCTGCGGACCTGGCCGGGCCCACTCCCTGGATGGTGACATAAGGCCCCCTGACAGTGCCACTGGCCAGCACTGAGTGCCACACCCTGCCCTGGCTGCTGCCCCATGGTAAGTGAGTGGCGTGCAGCTGTGCATGCATAGTTACAAGCCAACTTGTCTTGAACTGAGTCCCACCACTGGACCCCTGGCCTGGCTGAAACATCCATCCATTGCTTGACTGGCTGCCACAGACAGGCACAGGCAGCAGTTTCCAGACAAAAAATGGCAGTGGTGAGATTGTACAAAATCATTATATGCAATCTCTGTCTGCTGTCTCTCTGCTATGTCCTGTATCCTGTCTGCATGACTGCACTGTATCCTGGTCACATGATTGTATCCTTTCTGCGTGACCATCTCCTGTATCCTGTCCGCATGACCATCTCCTGTATCCTGTCCGCATGACCATCTTCTGTCCGCATGACTATCTCCTGTATCCTGTCCGCATGGCTGTATCCTGTCCGCATGACCAGCTCCTGTATCCTGTCCACATGACTGTATCCTGTCCGCATGACCATCTCCTCTATCCTGTCCACAGCCTCTAACCATCTCCTGTATCTTGTCCCTAGCCTCTAACCATCTCCTGTATCCTGTCCGCAGCCTCTAACCATCTCCTGTATCCTGTCCGCAGCCTCTAACCACCTCCTGTATCCTGTCCATATCCTCTGACCACCTGTGCCATGTCCATATCCTCTGACCATCTGTGCCCTGTTCATGTCCTGTGCCATGTCTATGTCCTCTGACCATGTCTTGTGCCATGTCCGTATACCCTGACCATCTCCTGTATAATATCTGCAATCTCTGACCATCTCCTGTACCATGTCTGCAATCTCTGGCCATCTCTTGTCTTTTATCATGTCTGCAGTCTCTGAGGGGGAGCCTGGAGAGGAGTCAAGAGTGGGAGCGTCGCCAGATTGGGGATCACGAGAGAAGTCTGATGTGTGTGGACTGTTAGAGGAGACTATAGGATAAAAACAGAGCCGCCAAGCTGGAGTTGCCTGACTGAGCCCTGCACGTTGCACCTGAGAGGAGATCAGTCTAAGGAGGGGTCACTGATGTAAGGGGAGGGTGAACACAATAAGGTAAGGGGGTACTAAAATAAAGGTTCCCCCTTATATCAGTAACCCCCCCCTTACCTTAGTGTATTCACTCTGTGGAAGGTAATCTCTGGTCACCGGAGTCCCTCCCTTATTAGCATTCCCAATGTTCCCCTTTAAATCAGAGTCTACAGGATTCCTCTTATGCCCCGTACACATGATCGGAAATTCCGCCAGAAAATGTCTGATGAGAGCTTTTGGTCGGAAATTCCGACCGTGTGTATGCTCCATCGGACTTTTGCTGGCGGAATTCCCGCCAGCAAAACATTGAGAGCATGTTCTCTATTTTTCGGTTGGAAAAAGTTCCGATCCGAAATTCTGTACAAATTCCTATGCATGCTCGGAAGCATTGAACTTAATTTTCTTGAATCGTCGTAGTTCTCGACCGTCGAAAGTTCATAGAACTTTTGTGTGACCGTGTGTATGCAAGCCAAGCTTGAGCGGAATTCCATCGGAACAACAATCCAAGTTTTTTCCGACGGAGAACTCTATGGACCCTGATGTAAAGGACAATGCTGCAGACCCTGATGTAAGTGGGAACTCTGATGTAAAGGGGAGGGCAGAGCCCCCCCTTACATTAGAGTTCCCCCTTAGATCATGATCTGTGGCATTGTCCTTTACATCAAGGTCCGCAGAGTTCTCCCTTGCACTGTAAAGGGGGAACTCTGTGATGGCTGGGTTATAGTAACCTGACCTTCATGTAAATAGAGAAATTAGTTTTTAGACTTTTGTTTAACTTAAACACATTGCTAATAGCACGAGCTACATGCTTATAGTTTAAATACTAATAGTTAAGCACCGAAAAACAGCCATTTTGGGTACTTTTTTGCAGTACTGTTTGTACATTTTGGCGTCTTGCCAGTAAATTTCACTTGGGGGGTTGGCAACACTGGGTTAGACTGCCAAAAAGTCCCACACATGTGGTATCCCCATACTCAGGAGAAGCAGCAGAATGTATTTTGGGGTGTAATTCCACATATAACCATGCCATGTTTGAACAAAATATATTTTAGTGACAACTTTGTGTAAAAAAAAAAAAAAAAAAAAATTCAATCTTCTCGAAACTTGTGGCAAAATATAAAATATTCCATGGACTCAACATGCCTCTCAGCAAATAGCTTGAAGTATCTTATTTCCAAAATTGGGTCATTTGGGGAGGTTTTGTGCTGTCTTGACATTTCATGGCCTCCAAAACTATGATAGGTAGTGAGGAGTGAAATCACCATTTTACGCCCTTAGAAATCCTGAAGGCGATGATTGGCTTTGGGGTCCTGTACAGGGCTCCCAAAAAGTCTCACACATGTGGTATCCCCGTACTCAAGAGAAGCAGCAGAATGTATTTTGGGGTGTAATTTCACATATGCCCATGGCATATTTGAGCAATATATCATTTAGTGACAAATTTGTGCAAAAAAAAAAATTAAAAATTGTAATTTTTCCGCAACTTATGGCAAAATATAAAATATTCCATGGACTCAACATGCTTGTTGGCAAATATCTTGGGGTGTCTACTTTCAAAATTGGGTCATTTGGGGGGATCTGTGCTATCTTGGCCTTTTATGGCCTTCGAAAACTGATAGGTATTGAGGAGCGAAATTAAAAATGTATGCCCTTAGAAATCCTGAAGGGGGGGGGGGGGGGGGGCGGTGTGTGAGCAATATATCACTTGTGACAATTTTTTTTGGGTACAGCAAAGGACGCAAATTTAGTTTGGGTACAGCATTGCATGACCGCGCAATTACCAGTTAAAGCAGCGCAGTGCCAAATTGTAAAAAGTGCTCTGGTCATTGAGCAGCCAAATCATCCGGGGCTGAAGTGGTTAACACACCTGCTCCCCATTCACACCTGAGACCTTGTAACACTAACGAGTCACATGACACTGGGGCTAATTGGGCCCAATTTAGACATTTTTACTTAGGGGTGTACTCACTTTTGTTGCCAGTGGTTTAGACATTATTGACTGTGTGTTGAGTTATTTTGAGGGGATAGCAAATTTACACTGTTATACAAGCTGTACACTCACTACTTTACATTGTAGCAAAGTGTCATTTCTTCAGTGTTGTCACATGAAAAGATATAATAAAATATTTTTATTAAGCATTTTTTATCACACATAATGGTTACAGGTCTTTTTAACTTTTAACGTGTGGTCTGTCTTACCACAGATTGATGCAATGGACCCAAAGAGGGTTATTTACTAAAGGCAAATCTACTTTGCACTGCAAGTGCAGTCGCTGTAGAATCTGAGGAGGACATGCAAGGAAAATAAAACAGCATTTTAGCTTGCACATGATTGGATGATAAAATCAATAGAGCTTCCCATCATTTCAGATCTACAGCAACTGCACTTCCAAGTGCACTTGCAGTGCAGAGTGGATTTGCCTTTAGTAAATCCACCTAACGTGTTTTATCTGTAGTAGGATACAAAAAGTGCACAAAATGGCAAAAGTTGCTGCACATTTAAAGGGATGCATAAGAGATGCAATATTTTTTCACAACTCTAGGACTGACCTAGTAGCTGATTTACTAAAGTTGAGCTTGTTCACTTTGAATTTTGTCACTATCGAGGTGAATTTGCACTTATCTTTGTTAATGTAGTGAATGCCCAACAATGTGCCCAACAATGTGCGAGAAAAAATCACTTTGGAAAGTAAACATGCTTTATTCCTTTAGTAAATCAGCTACCCTGTGATTAAAACAAGCAGACAACACTGCAACTTGAAAGTGCACTTGGAAGTAAAGTCGCTGTAGATCCGAGGGGGACATGCAACGAAAATAAAAAACAGCATTTTAGCTTGCACATGATTGGATGATAAAATCAGCAGAGCTTCCACTCATTTTACATCTACCCCTTAGATTTAGAGCGACTGCACTGCCAAGTGCACTTTCGGTGCAAAGTGGATTTGCCTTTCGTAAATAACCCCCAATATCTCTAGAATAAATGTAGCTACTGTAAGTATCTGCAATAATGTTTTATAACTTCCACGGCAAACTATCCGGCTGATTGCTTATTTTGTCCTAATAAAACTATAGTTTTACTTTAAGTCATAGCAATAATAGAATAGCATATGCTGAATAACAAGATGTATGAGAGCATATTTATTTTTTATCTGTATGAGGGAACACCATCTGCTGGTGGAGCTTAGGGGATAGGAATATTAAAGGAATTTCAGCAGTCTTGCAGAGCACTTCAGTGCATTCGGAGCCATTGAAGTCATTTCATGGAATATAAAAAGAATAAGACAACAGTATCCTATGATTACACAGAGCAAAGTCCCATAGAAACCCATGAAACAAGAAATTCATTAAATGAGTAATACTTGAAAGAAGCTTAAGGATACATTATTTGTTCTTTCCAGCTGACATCAAATACTGTAGCAATATCTGCCTAACCAATAGCAGTGTAACAAGACTACTCTATAGCAGAGACATCTCTTCTTGTTAGAATTAAAAGTTGTAAAAATAAGATATTATTATTTTAAGATCAAAGATGCATGATGATGACGCAAGGAGTCCTCCTTAAATGTTGTAATGAACCATCAATTTATGCAACCCAGCTAAAATTTGTAGTTTTCCTAGCAAATAACATTCTCTAGCATGTACTCAGGTTACTGAAGACAAAAAAGTATCTTTAAAGTAATGGCCAACTAAAAATACAAGCTTTTAAAATGATGTCACCCTAGATCCCCGGCCCGTTTGTTCACATTCAGCTATGGGGCCAGGACATATCATTCGCAAGGAGAATCTGGTTGTTAATTGTCTTGACGGTTGGAATGTCTTGACGAATGTATGGAAATCATTCATGGTGATTGATGTGGATCTACATTGCTGGATAACATTATTGACAATTGATTTACACCAAGGGACAGATGTGTCAAATGTGTGGTGTGTTTATTTACTTTGCATTTTTTTATGTGAAGAGAAACCAGGGGTATATTGTAGGGGGACCAGATATTTAGGGAACACCATATTTTTAAAATAGGATTCCAGATTCTGCTAATTTGCCCCCCTTCCCCTACAGACCCCCACATTCACTGGGACAGTGATGTGGTGAAGAGACCCTCCCTGTGTAAAGGGCATGTGGTCTGGTATGGTTCTGGAGGAGGGGGCATGCTTGCTGCCCCCCTTTTCCTGCCAGCCAGGCTAATCTTTGGGTTGTGATGTTTGCCTTCTCTGCCAGCTCAGCTACTCTATGCCTTAGTTGTACATGTACCATCCATCTCAGTATGGGGGAGGGGGGCACACTTTGAATTGGCACAGAGGCTCACTGCTTTCAATAAACATCCCTATGCATAACATGCTTAGCTGGTTTTGCACACACGTTTTTGACACATTTTTCGTGTTTTGTGTTTTGCATTTTGTATGCTTTTTTTTGCCCAATTAGTTGTTGGGTATATTAACCACTTTCCCAGCCATGGTAATGTGATGGCCGCAGGAACACTCTGTCCCAGTACAGCTGTACATTCTAGTGTACTGGTGTTCTAAACGTATCTCGTCATTTTAGACATCGGGAGTTTCCTGAGTATTGCGACACAGTGATGGAGAAAGACCTAGCAAAGATGCTATAGTTACCTTCTTGATTAGGTTGTGGTGCAGCAAGGGGTGGAGAGACAGGGGCGGTAGGTAGAAGATCTTCCTTCCACCTCCCTACCCCTTTTAATTTTCTTTATTTTTTCTCTGCCCTTTCTATATTGTTCTGCTCTTTTCCTTCTCTGTCCTTGTTCTTTCTCTTTACATTCTGTTACCTACTTGTCATGTTTTAGGCTTTAGAAGCCATATTTATGAACCCTGTTATATCACTGGAGACTCATGCTGAGGCCTCTTAAGTGTTATTGTGACCCTCCCCAATACAACTGTTGAGGTTCCTACTGTTGGCTGGGGCCAGCTCCACTTTTGCAGGGGGCATATACAGAAGCTGAATAGCCAATTAGCATATTTCCTTAGGCATGTAGTCCCACTTGTGTGCTGTTTATCCCCCATTTGGGTGCTTCTCCTTGTATTAAGGCTTCTCACAGTTGTTGACCTATATGTATTTGGCAATGTCTAATCTTCTTGTTTGAAACTTCTTGTTTGAAACAAGACAGTTTAAAGACAAACAAATCCTTGATGATGCACTAGTGTGCCAGCTCACACATATAATAGGCAGTATTGACGCAGACCTCATCTTCATCAGCCTCCTAAGAATTTCTGTTCATCAGAAGCCCCCTGAACTTATGGAATGGATTATTTTACCGACAATAAAAGACCAAAAGAACAAGGCAAGATCAATCAAAGTAGCAAGTCAGAGGTCAAGGCTGCAATAATTAGAATCCAACACACAATTTTGGTTAGCAAAAATAAGGCAAACAAGATGTGGATGAGCACCCACAGAACCAAGGTGAACTACAAATTGTGTTGTCATGTACACAATGTAGTCATGCACAGTTCTGCCATATACATACACATTTTTCTGCATGTGGGTATACTGGCACCTGAACAAAATATAAATCTTGCAGGTGCCTATTGGGAGATCAAAGCAATGCACTGATTACTGTCTAACAAACGTGACTGTAAAACCGCAGTGGCTGACAATGTTTTTCTATAATATTGCAATCCTTTTTTTTTTTTTAAATAGGCTTCTTCTAAAATATATTTTGCCTCCATCATTTTATGATCATGGTCTCTTTGATGAGTGGGTTGACTAGAAGACATATTATGGTAATTGGAGTAGCTGTAAGGAAAGTCAATAATTTTTGTGATGGGACATTTTTGCCCAGAGGGTGAAAGGGAATAAAGAACTATAGATATAAGAGGGCAAATACATGACATAAGTACAGTAAATCTGTAGGTTAGAGGAAAACATTTACCTGTCAGTGGCAGACATATGACAGGATTACTGGCAAAGGTTTCACTTTCCTGCATCTCTGCCAACACTTATTGTATGAAATTATATTTGAACAGGAAATGAAAATTGTGTGGGCTGAATGATTTGTTGTGTATATACTGCATTTAGGGCAGAAGCCAAGAAAAGGTTGAGACTGAGCAAACATTGGCCTAAGGGTTTTGTGTTATTTAGCATTGAAAGTGAAAAGGCAGGAGCTTGTAATTTTACCTCTCATTTACAGAAAGCTTTTACTGAAAAATAATTTTTTTCCTTACTAAATAAGTATATTGGTTTTATTGTGCATTTTAGATTAAAGGAATATTCCAGTCAAAATTGGTATTTAAACAGTAACTCCACTTTTGTTGAGAAAAAATAAATAAACAATCCCCTCTGGGAAACCAACATATATTGTACATTGCAAGGATTTTAACAAACTTTGTTTCAGATTCCTCCCTGTTTGCATAGCTCTTTGATGTCTTTTGGATATTGAGTCTGAATGGGAGGGTGTTTTTCATTAATAATCAACTGATGTACTTGCAGGGTTCGAATGAGGAGAGTGGCAGGGTCTGTATCCCTTCAAAAAGCATCTTATCAAAAATAAAATTTTTGCTTCAAAAGATGCCTAAAATCTGACTTGTATCTTGATATAGACTTCTGTGAAAATGAGTGAGCAAATCAAACCAGCAGGAATATACATTTCTGGTGAAGTTCTGTACACCAACCAGGCTGCCATATTTACATTTTACAGAAAATGACAGTGCTGTAGATTGAAAATGAAAGGTAATTTTTAATACCACTAAATTTATGGCTCGTGTTGCAATTGTATATCCTACATTTTTTTTTTCTTTTATTATTTGTGATTTTTGTGGAGCTACCCCTTACGTTTTAAAAAGCGTTCACAGAAGCGTTCAGTCTGTTTACTGAAAGCTTCGGTTTTTGCTATCATGAACTAATTCGTCCCTCTCTATTCTGTCACTAATCTAGTGATTCAGGAAAATGTCTTCTCAGGCACACCCCCCTATAGGCAATTTGCTTGCTTTAATATGCATGCAGCTCACATTATTAAACCGGCAACACCAAGATGTTTCTCAGCCATCAATAATATTCAAACCTACAGTAGAAGTTTGAAACTGATTGGTGATACAGCTAGCAGAAAGAAGGAAAACAGAAGCACACCCACTCATTCTAAATGTGTGAAGCTCTGTGGAATCTGGCTGCTGCTGATTATACAGGTATCAGATTAAGGCGAAAAAAATGGACATTGTTGCAGTGATACTACTAACAATTATCTATCTATCTATCTATATCTATCTATCTATCTATCTATCTATCTATCTATCTATCTATCTATCTACAGGACCGTCTTTATTATTGATTGGATGCTGGGAAAACATTTTCTTGGGTCCCCCCATGAAATTTCGCCCCCCCCCCCCCCCCATCATTACACAGAACTCCCTTCCCCATACTACACAAATCACTACATAGGACCCCCATTCTCCATACTACCGCCATAATTACAGGACCCCCTTCTACACCATTACACAGGACCCCCTTCCCCATACTATGCCTATAACTACACAGGCCCCCTCCCCATAGTACCCCCACCATTACACAGCCCCCCTTCTCCATACTACATTGCCACTCATTAACCATCAGCGCACTGCTGTTTCTGCAGAAAGGAGGGGTAATGCTGAGGGTGGAGAAGCTGCGAGGAGGGTTATTGTTGAGGGTGGAGAAGTGGGGAGGGAGGGGTTATTGTTTAGGGTGGAGAAGCAGGTAAGGGGGGTTATTGCTGAGGGTGGAAAAGCAGGGAGGGGGGTTATTGTTTAGGGTGGAGAGGCGGGGAAGGCTTATTGTTTAGGGTGGATAAGCGGGGAGGGTGGTTCTTGCTGAGGGTGGAGAAGCAGGGGGGAGGGTTATTGTTTAAGGTGGAGAAGCGGGGAGTGGGTTATTGTTGAGAGTGGAGATGTTGGGAGGGGTGTTATTGTTGGGGGTGGCGAGACGAGGAGGGGGGTTATTGTTGAGGGGGGAGAAGCAGGGAGGAGGTTATTGTTGAGGGTGGAGAAGCAGGGAGGGGGTTATTGTTGAGCCCACAGCAGTCAATCACTGCCCTGCACTACAACACACAGTAACCCCCCCTCCAAGAAGTTCTGCAGCAGCAGCCAATCACTGTCCTGCACTACAACACACAGCAGCCCTGCACTCCCCCAAGAAGTTCTGCAGCAGCTGAGACTCCCTGAAAAGTTATCAGAGGTGATGGGAGGGGGAGCCCAGCTCAGGACAGCACACAGTGGGAGTTATTTATGAAAGGCAAATCCACTTTGCACTGCAAGTGCACTGCAAGTGCACTTGAAAGTGCACTTGTAAGCGCATTAGCTGTAGATCTGAGGGAGACATGCAAGGAAAAAAAAAATATAATTTTAGCTTGCACATGATTGGATGATAAAATCAGCAGAGCTTCCCCTCATTTCAGATCTTCCCCTCAGATCTACAGCGATCTTGCAGTGCACTTGTAGTGCAGAGTGGATTTGCCTTTAGTAAATAACCCCCAGTGTCTCCGAAGGGAGACAGTATACTCACTGTGCAGAGCAATGTAGTCCGGCAGCCCGCAGAGGAGGGATGGGAGGGGCGGAATGCAGTATGTGGCTGGGAAAGAGACTCAGTCCACTCAGACTAAGATAAGGGGAAGGGGCAGGCCAGTAGAAGAGACTGCGGGGACGTGACTTCACTTAACCCATGCCGAGCTGGATAGAAAGGAGGAAAAAAATATGCCCTTGACTTATTAGTGTTTGGGGCCCTCCAACAAACAATGGGCTCTGGGCAGATGCCCCATTTGCCCTGCGTTAAAGACGGCCCTGTCTATTTATCTGTCTATTTATCTATCTATCTAATTACTAGTTTCTCGATTGACTTCTACCCTGTGTTTCAGAATTGCTGTAGTAGCTTACTGTTGCCACTGGATGTCACTGGCACTTAGAGCTATAGTTATGGGACAAAAGCAAATCTAGTGCTATTGATCATTTGTGTCCTCTCTGGCTACCACTAGTGCTTTTTTTGTGATTCTTCTCAGCCGCCTTAAGAAAGTGACAGGAGTTACAGATGGAGATCTGCCATGGTTCGCTTCCTTCTTAGGAAACCGGTCGCAGACAGTAAAACTAGGAGCCTTCACTTCGGAAACCCGGGCAATTTGTTATGGAGTCCCTCAAGGATCACCATTGTCACCAGTACTCTTCAACATTTACATCCGGCCACTCTTCAAAATTATTAGCAAATCAGATCTATGCTTCCACTCATACTCGGACGACACTCAACTATACTTCCGTATCACCGGACAAAAAGACCAATACCAGGAACTAGGAAAAGGTCTCACATTGATAGATGACTGGATGACCACTGGCTCCCTCAAACTAAATGGATCGAAAACTTTTTGACAGATTCTCCGGACTTCTTTCCAGAAGTCCCTTATTCTAGTACAAGCCCAGAAAATATGTACTAACGTCCCCTTTTCTTCTCCGCAGCGCCAACACCTGTCTGATATATCCAGGTAGTATCTATGCAATGATACTGGGGTACGATACCATCGCGACAGAATCTTAAAGTTGGTCTCCTGTATTCTTATACAGGTTGACGATTCAAATGTATTGCCTATTATTCTATTACATTGCTCTTCCGAGAATGTTTGGTCTAGGTCTCTTTCCCACTCCCTAAGGAAGGGCAATCTGAAATCTCCCGACGGTGTCACTAATAGCGCATACATCTTAGACAGGGTATGATGCAATGCCCCACTTACATTACAGTACCTCTCAAATGTTGTTAGCGCGCGATCGTAGCCACCTAGTGGCTTTAGTGTATTTAAAAAATGTCTCAGCTGTGTTGCGCGCCACCGATCTAGTTGGAGTGCTGTAGGTCCTATTGTCATTTCCTGTATCGTAGGCCATGTTCCATTTATCATAAAATGTGAAGCTTGGAATGTCCCTTGTTCTATTAATGCTCTAAATTTTCCACCCCTAATTCCTGGATCAAATTGTGGGTTTCCCAGTATTGGGAACAGGGGGGAAGCTATTGCCGACAATTTCCCTGCTGCAAATAATCTATAACTCATCTTCAAAGTGGGTCCTATCAATGGGTGTCCCTTTACTGAAATCGGGAGTTTTCTGTAACACCAGGCAGCTCTTTGCAATATCACCTTACTTTGCGCCTGTTCTAAACCCGGCCACATCTTCCATTCCCCATGTCTACTCCAATCTATCAGTCGGCTCACAAGTGCCGCCTGGTAGTATTTATATATATCTGGTAAAGCTAAGCCTCCATATTTTTTTGGGGAGATTCAGTATAGATCTACTGATTCTTGGACGTTTGTTTGCCCATATAAATCTAGTCACTAAGGATTGTATTTGCTTAAAATAGTTTTTAGGTATATCAATTGGTAATGCCTGGAACAGATATAAAAACTTCGGGAGAATGCTCATTTTAATAATATTACACCTCCCAAACCATGAAAAGAGTCCTTTCTGCCATTTTCCAAGCAGATTTTGCACATTGCATAATAATGGGGGGAAGTTCAGTTTATACGTATATGCAAGATCTGACGGGATAAGAGTTCCCAAGTATTTCAGAGCTTGGTCTGACCATTTAATTTTATAACTTGACTTCAATGTTCTCAGTATCTCTTTAGGAATCTTTACTCCCATAGCTTCAGATTTTGATAGGTTTATCTTGAAGTCTGATAAAGCACCATAGGCCTCAATTTCTTTCAAGAGATTGGGTAGTGAAACTATTGGGTTAGTTAATGAGAATAGCATATCGTCCGCAAAGGCCGAAGTCTTATATTGCCTTCCCCCTACTAGTAAGCCCCCTATATCTGGATTTGAACGGATTTTACACAGTAAGGGCTCTAAGGACAGAACAAACAGGATTGGAGACAGGGGACAACCCTGTCTAGTCCCATTCTTAACCCTAAATATTTGAGAAACAACCCCATTCACTTTTACCTGGGCAGTTGGTTGGGTATAGATACTTGAGATCCATCGGAACATATTATTTCCCAGTCCTATCTGCTTTAATACCGAGAACATAAAATGCCAATTGATGCGGTCAAAAGCTTTCTCTGCATCAGTCCCCAAAGTATTAGCTACATGGATAAGGTTCAAGGATCTAATCGTATTATCTCGTGCTTCCCTCATCTGAACGAACCCTACCTGATCTTGATTAATCAGGGAGGGTAAGTATTGCTGAAGCCGCGTCGCTAAAATTTTTGAAAAAAGCTTAAGATCTGCATTTAAAAGGGATATTGGCCTGTAACTTCCACATTGCATTGGATCTTTACCTTCCTTAAGTAGAATTGTTATTAAGGCTTTCAACGTATCTCCATGGAATGAGCTTATATCTCCTAGTCCATTATACAGTTTGACCAGCTGGGGCCCTAAGATAGGGAAAAGGAGTTTATAATACTGGGCAGTAAACCCGTCTGGACCAGGAGCTTTACCTATTTTTGCTAGGTTTACTGCTTGTTGAACCTCCTCCAGTGTGATTGGTCTTTCCAAATCTTGTTGTGCGGTAGCTGTCAATCCTGACATTCCGGAAGAAGCTAGATATTCTTCAACCGCCTTTTGATTAAGAGGGTTTGACTGTAAATTATACAAGGATGAATAAAAGTCTTTAAATTTCTCTGCTATGTCTTTTGGCAATACGTATTTTCTATCTTCACTTCCCATAATCGAAGGAACATAAGTTCTTAATTGCTGCTCCCTTAAAGAGTTAGCGAGTTGTTTACCGCATTTGTTCCCATATTCATAACTCTGTTTTCGTCCTGCTTGTATTGCTTTTTTAGCTTTATACATGAGTAACTCTGTAATCTGTCTCCGTGCCGTCAATAGCTCCCGTTCCCATTCTATATTAGGGGTTCGCTTATGTAGAATTTCTAAGCGGTGGATATCTGCCATTAGAGCTGTTAATTTAGCCTCTCTCTCTCTTTTTATCCTAGCCCCGTGTTTAATCAACACTCCCCGGATCACTGCTTTGTGGGCTTCCCAGATAACCCCGGGATTGCATTCAGGTATATCATTAATCTGAAAGTACCATTTTGCCTCTTTACAGACCTCTTCTATAACCAAAGGGTCTTGTAGGAGGCTTTCATTTAGTTTCCACGAAGCAGGGCCGGGGCGTTGAGTTTCTGATAGCGTATATCTCAAGAAAATTGGTGCGTGATCAGACCACGTGATCTTCCCAATGTTAACTTCCGCTATTGCATGTACTTGGCTATGTAAGGTGAAAAAATAGTCTATCCGTGAGTATGTTTTGTGCGGGGTTGAATAGAATGAATAGTCTCTTTCTCCAGCATGGAATAGACGCCAGGTGTCCACTAATCTGGCTCCATATAACATTTTTAAGATTTGTTTCCGAACCTTCAGAGGTGCAGCCGAAGTCCCTCCTGAAGTATCTTCTCTTGGTACTAAAGGAATATTCAAGTCTCCCCCCAATATAAGTTTTATCCAAGAATTTCCTAAAAAAGATATCCTGTTGTACATTTGGGGCGTAAAAAGAAGCCAATGTCACACCTATCTCCCCAATTTTCCCCTTTAGGATCAGGTATCGCCCCCCGACATCTATCAGAGACTCTGTACATGTCCATGGAATCTTATTGGAGATCAAAATGGACACCCCCTTTGTCTTGGCCAGAGGGTTAGTAGCATGATAGACTATTGGGTAAAATCCATTTCTAAGTAAGGGGAGATTATTTTCCCTAAAGTGGGTTTCCTGGATAAATGCTATATCAATTTTTAGCTGTTTTAACTCCTGTAGCAAAAATTTTGTGAGCAAGATTTAACAGAAGACCCATCCCTTTTTCTATTACAAGATACGAGAAGCTCTATTAAAATATATAAGAAAACTGTTTTATGTCACCTTCTGAACGCAGCCAAATCTTGTATTCCACTTATGTGGAAGCAGACGCGACCACCATCAGTGGGAATTTGGCTTAAAAAGGTAGAGCAACTAAACCATATGGAGGACCTGGTATGGTCATCCCGACAGAAAAGATGGAGATACCTGGAAACATGGTCTACATGGAATCTTTATATTAATTCAGAGGAGGGTAGAAAGCTTATAGATGTAAACCTGGACAATTGAAGAGAGAGAGGAAAACGGAGGGAAGCTATGGGGGAGAGGTGGAGAGAGAGAGACGGGGGGAGATGGAGGAAATATATATACATATGTTCCTTTCCTTTTTTTTTTTTTTGTATTATTGATTAGATTATTAAATTTTTGATTTTTGTGTTTGATTTTTTTTTTTTTTTCTTTCTTTTTTTTTTTTTTTTTTTTTCTTTTTGCTTTTTTGTTTTATGGGTAATAACTTATAGGAGTAAGAGAAGGTTCTACGCTCTATAAACATAGAAAACTCAGGATAGAGTCTGAGAGAAACTCGAACCCTGGGTATAGACAGTGGATAGTCCATCTTATTTTTATTTGTATTCTTTGTGAAATTAGAAAGTGACAGTAGAGTCGATGATTGCTATTGTGTGAGGCAATATGTTCCTTTTTTTGTTGAAATGACCTAACTGATCACTAGAAGTGTATGTATAGCTGTAGATATTACTTGAGATGTGATGATGGTAGAGTGTATGCCCTTCTTCTCCTAAAGATAAATAAATAAAGATTTAAATTGGAAAAAAAAAAAAAAAAAAATGGATCGAAAACAGAACTACTGCTCCTCGATGCAAACCGAATGAAAAAAACGAAGACCCCATGGACACCACCAACCATCTTTGGACAGACCATCCTCCCAAGCACCAAAGCCAAAAGCTTTGATTGAATCTTTGATTCAGAGATGACCATGGAGGCACAAATAGGATCAGTAATCAGCGGATCCAATCATCTCCTCCACATGCTTCGCAGACTCATCCCATTCATTCCGGAAAAGGAGAAAGCAGTAGTAGTAGGAACTATCATCAATTTGCGTCTCGACTACGCAAACTCTTTCTACATAGGATTACCGGATTACCAGATTGCATGCCTTCAAGTCGTCCAAAACACAGCAGCAAGACTATTAACCGAAAAGAAACCTTGGGAATCCATCTCCCATCCCTAAGGACCCTCCATTGGCTCACGGTAAAAGATAGGATCATATTCAAGGCCTCACCCACAAATGTACACATGGAAACGCTCCTCAATACCTTTGTGAGAAAATAGAAAAATACATACCAAATTGCAGCCTTCGATCGACAAACCAAAACCGCCTTCTCATCCCCAAAGCCCACTACAAATCGAAGGAAGAACGAAGATTCGCAGTACAGGGACCTCGGCTATGGAATGCTCTACCAAACAACATCTGCTTGGAAGAAAACCACCAGGCCTTCAGGAAAAAAAACTCAAGACCCACCTCTTCTAATATAGCAGGAAAACAAGGACAGACAAGTGCCTTGAGGCGATTCAGTTCGCATTTGCAGCGCTATACAAATCATTCATTCATTCATTCATTCATTCATACATGCTGAGAGGCTATAATAAGCTTGGGGAGTGGAAGGGGGTGTGGTCTGGCTGCACACGAGAATGGCTGCCTGAACACGGAGCTCCGCTCCTCCACAGAGCTACCCGAGTCATCCAGCGACCCATCCGAGCTCCTCGTCCCCCACAGAGGGGCAGCTGACACCCCATAGCCCTAAGAGTATGACCCGCAGAAGATCCAGCTCGAAAGGATCGTGGAGGCTACTCGATTTCTACATGAGGATCTCTCAGCTGCCAGCCCAAGATGGCGTCGGCCGGCTTGGAGCTTCCTCACCGCTGACACCGCTGCCTGTGCCTGCACACAATGGAGACCCTGTCTTTGATATAGAAGAAGACAGAGGTAAGAGGTATGCAAACTCTCCAGCTCACTCTCCCACAAAGCCTCCCCTGTGAAGAGGCAGCACGGTGCTGAGCTCTGTAGTCCCATGGCAGCTAATCTACTCACCACATCTTTAGCAGCATCCACAACCACAGACAGCCCTGCCTCAGAACATACATTGAAAGCAATGCTGCTCTCACTACAAGCTGACATGCAAAAATAATTTAGATTCTCCATTAATCATCTACTTGACAGAGCTGATAATTTAGAGAACCGTGCTGACCACATTGAGCAGCACCTAGCAGCAGCTACCAAAGCCCATATCACCATAGTGGACATACAGGATGAACCCTCAGAGGCTATTCCTCAACTGTGTTTAAAAGTGGCTGACCTAGAAGACCACTCCAGGCGGAACAACTTTAAAATTAGGGGAGTACCAGAAGCAATAATGCCTGCAGATAGTCCCATATCTACACTAATTATTCCGTAAAATTCTACCGACATTAACAACGCAAGACCTTCTTATAGACAAGGCCCACAGGATTCATAAACCACAGCACCTGCCTGAATCCTTGCCTAGAGATATCCTGCCCAAATACATTTTTTCCACTTTAAAGAGCAAATCATGAGAGCTGCAAGATCTATGCACACTCTCCCTGAGCCGTTCTCCAAAATTACACTCCATAATGACATTTCTGCAGCTATGTCGCAGACACGCAAAGCATTTGCACCAGTCACCTTGATTCTTATGGAGCATAAGATTACATACAAGTGGGGGTTCCCTACCAAACTCCTTGTCCCTTACCAACGTCAGCAAGTCTCTATCTTGACACCTAAAGATGGGATTAAACAGCTGCATAACTGGGGTATTATCCCTAACCCATCACCAATGACTCCCATGAACAAGACATCTTCTTAGATCTCCAACACGTGGGCCACAAGGGATAAACCCTAGCTCCCAGGTCCGCTACCACACAGAGACAACCTACCATAGTCACCCCTAAGCCCAGCTGGATATCATCTGTATTAAACTTGTGGAGGAGCTGTTTCCTCATTGGTTGACTCTCCTCACCCTACTGCTATTGTATGCAAAGCACACAGCATCTCTCAGGTTACCATACTATCCTCTTGTGTTTGTAACAGAACTGTTAACTAAACTTACGTAGCCTCTACATCAGTCTTGATTACTGTGTAGAACTAATTTTTCTCACTCTTTGCTTACGTAAACAAATTGTAATCACCCTTCTGGTCCTCGAAAGTTATGTGATTAGCTGTTTGTACCTAAATAGGACCAATCAGATCTCTGTGCCACCTTGACATCTACCCAATCACTACACAAAAAGTTAAAAAGGGAAGAGCTGCGGGGCTGTAAAGTTAAAGGGGGGCAGAACTGCAGGTGGTCTGTAATGTGAAGGGGGGTAGAGCTGGAGGGGTATGTAATATGAATAGGGGTATAGAGAGATCCACCGCTCCAGGATGATCCACCCAGACTCAATCCCACAGCTGTTCCTATAGTTAGAGAACCCAGGTGCAGGCACGGCACAAGCTGATGAAGATGCAAATTAAGGACTCTGAACGGCCGCACTCCAAGAAAAATTCAAAAGCCTTTATTGGTAAAATATGAAATCACACAAAAATATTTCACAGCAAAGCAGGAAAATAGCTAACGCGTTTCACACTA
Source organism: Lithobates sylvaticus (assembly GCA_028564925.1). Classification (NCBI taxonomy): domain Eukaryota; kingdom Metazoa; phylum Chordata; class Amphibia; order Anura; family Ranidae; genus Lithobates; species Lithobates sylvaticus. The sequence continues at coordinate 356,753,731 of CM053026.1, read as the reverse complement.
CCAAGAGTGCTTACTCATGAGTAAGAACTCTTGGTAGTGTGAAACGCGTTAGCTATTTTCCTGCTTTGCTGTGAAATATTTTTGTGTGATTTCATATTTTACCAATAAAGGCTTTTGAATTTTTCTTGGAGTGCGGCCGTTCAGAGTCCTTAATTTGCATCTTCATAATATGAATAGGGGGCAGAGCTGTGGGGGAGTATTTAATGTGAAGGGGTGGCAGAGAACTGTGAGGGTCTGTAATGTGAAGCGGACAGGCCTGTCCCTGGAGGGTCTGCAATGTGAAGGGGGGAGCAGAGCTGCAGGGGGTCTGTAATGTGAAGGGGAAGCAGAGCTGCGGGGAGGTTTGTAATGTGAAGGAGGGATGAGCTGCGGGGGAGGGGCTGTAATGTGAAAGGGGCAGGGCTGCTGGGGATCTGTAATGTGCAGGGGGGCAGAACTCTAGGGGGTCTGTAATGTGTAATGCTGCAATAAAAAAATTGTTATTCAATATAGCTGTTCTATATCAGTTGGTATTTCAAAAGATTTTGAGAGGCCGTCCACATTTTGATCTACCACTTTTTTTTTGAATACCCATGCGCTAAGTTTGGAGTGTAATTAATAGTACCCTATGTGGTATTCAAGAAAGAAAAAAAGGTCTCTCTATCCTAAGAGAGACGGCCTCTCCAGGTCTCTGCAAACTCAGAGTACAGATGTTCAAAAGGGTAGGTATTTCAAAATCTGGACAGCTTCTCCAAAATCTTTTGAATTACCCTCTCAATGTGTAAATAAAGATTTGTAATAACTCTTTTTAGCCGCTTGGGGTATCTTGGCGATCAGTGGGAGTTTCTTGGCGAGTAGTGGAAGCGGCAGGTGTTAATGGGGGGGTCAACTTTTGCATTGGGGCCCACAAGATTCAAGCTGCGCCTCTATGTGCCTATCTATCTATCTATCTATCTATCTATCTATCTATCTATCTGTAGCACTACCCCCGTAGGATCCGCTGGTGAATATGGATATCTCCCACCATGCATAGCCAGGCACATGAATTTTCAACTCACTCTTGAGACAAGAAGCAGCCCTTGCAGCTTTTTTTTTTATTTTTTTTTTATTTAGGGGGATTAAACTTGGATGGGGTAAGGGTTCTTATGGAATACCTATTTGATCAGCAAAGAAACTCTTAAGGGACTCCACTATATAAATCCAATATATACACTTCTCCTCTTCTACCTCCAGCACAGACTTGCTTGTAGAACTACATCTCCCAGCTAGCACTGACTGTTTCATCCAACAAACTCTCAGATCCAAGCAAATGCCGTTTGCAGGCAATGGACTGCAGGCCCCTTTAGTAGTGTAGCAAAAATAGAGGTCATTGGTGCTAACTGTCCTATTCCTGTGGCTTCTGCTCCCAGTGCCACCTCTTCAGGCACTGCCAGCCTGCCAGACTGCAGCTGCCCCTTTCCCTAGCCCTCCTGTTTACTTCTCCACAGTCCTCCCAGACTGACTCTGCATCCATCCCAGACTGCTTGCACCAAGTCCCTTCAGGCATGCCTCTCAGTCCTCTGACTGCAACACTCACCAGCACTCTTGGCTGTCTTCCTCACTGGAGATTTGCCCGGCAGTGTTCTCCCACTGTCCTCTCCTTGCTCCTGTGCTTCCTGGTCAGGATCCCTCCATGTGTCAGAAGAAGGGGTCCTTTCCGCACCTGAGCCCAGGCCTGAGTTCACCCCCCCCCCCCGATGGAGCCCAGAATGCAGGGAGCGGGCTCTCGTATGCCTCTGGCTCGTGAACCCCTGAAGGTGGGAACAGGGGCCCGCGAGTGCAGGGGTGCACAAGTGCCTGGCAGATGGCAGCTATGGGCTTGACTGGAACCGTGCAGGTAACAGGAACACGGGAACTGCAGACAGCACTGTAGGTTCTGAGGTTTGCAGGAACTTCTGGAACAGCAGGCTGAAGAGAACTCGTGCTTGAACACTGGAACGCCGGACGTGGTCAGACAGGCCGGGTCAACACTGGCAGACAGAGCAGTTTCAGGCAGAGGCAGACACTGGCAGACAGAACAGGTCCAGGCAGAGGCAGGCGGGTTGTCAGAGTACAGGCAGGGTCGGCAACAGACGGGCAACAACAGGACCAGAGGAGCAGGCAGAGAATAGTCAGACAAGCCGGGGTCGGAGGCAGGCAGCAGGCAGGTGTAGTCAGGAACAAGCCGGGAAACAGGAATCAACAGGTACTTAGTGATAGCAGGGGTCTCAGGAAACGCTGTAGACCGGACAGCAAGAGGCCTCAGTTACAAACTTCCTCTTATAGGCTCCTGGGCGCCAATGGCTAATTGACGGCGCCAATGCGCGCCGACAAGCGCTGATTGGGTTTGGAGGAAGTTCTGTGGGCAGGCCCTCCTGGGTCACTGGGATGTCTTCCTTGACATTGCCCCCCCCCCAAGGGGCAACCTCCGGATGCCCAATTGTGCCATCTTACTGGGATGGGACCTCTTGAAGGCAAGGATCAGTCTTCTGGCGTGTATGTTGGCCTCCGGTTCCCAGGAGTTCTCCTCGGGTTCATACCCCTTCCATTTTACCAGAAACTGAACCTGGTTACCCCTTCTCCTACAATCCAGGATGGATTCTACTTCGAATTCCATTTCTCCGTTAATGATTACAGGTGCGGGGGGAACGACCTTTCGGTTGGCAAATGGGTCTGGCACCACAGGCTTGAGCAGGGCCACATGAAAGACCGGGTGAATCCGGAAGGACTTCGGTAACTTCAGCTCGTAGGCTACATTGTTGATTCTCCTCACTACGGGGAAGGGCCCCACGAACTTGGGACCTAGTTTCCTGGATGGGCATGCTAATTTTAAATTCAGGGTGGATAACCAGGCTTGGTCTCCAGGTTTGAGGTCAAGCTCCCCTCTTCTCTTTTTATCATAAACCTCCTTGTTGTAACTCTGTGTCCTTGCCATAGTCTCTTGTAGTAGCTTGTTGTTGGACTCCAAAAATTTGAGGTGTTCCTGGGCGGCTGGTACCGGGCACTCCGGAAAATTGTTCGATAGAAATAGAGGGTGGAACCCGTAATTTGCAAAAAACGGGGATTGCTTAGTGGCTGAATGGACAGAGTTATTATAAGCAAATTCAGCAAGGGGAAGCAGCGGGACCCAGTCATCCTGGGAAAATGAGGAAAAGCAGCGCAGGTACTGCTCCAGCGTTTGATTGGTTCTTTCCGTCTGACCGTTCGTTTGAGGATGGTAAGCAGAGGAGAAAGACAGGTCAATCCTTAGTGACCCACACAGAGCTTTCCAGAACTTAGACGTGAATTGTGACCCCCGATCCGACGTGATATTTGCTGGTATGCCATGGAGCCTCACTATTTCCCTGATGAAGGTCTTCGCCGTCTCGGCGGCAGATGGTGTGCCCCTCATGGGCAGAAAGTGGGACATCTTGGATAGTCTATCCACTACCACAAAGATGGTAGTGCAATTTTCTGAGGGCGGTAGCTCCACAATAAAATCCATGGAGATCATCCTCCATGGTCTCTCTGGGACGGGGAGCGGCTTCAACAACCCCCACGCTCTGGTCTTGCTGCCCTTATTCTGGATGCAGGTAACGCACGCCTCCACATACTCCTTACAGTCCCTTTGCCATTGCGGCCACCAGAACGTGCGCTGGAGCAGATCGGAGGTCTTGTTCCCCCCCGAAATGGCCAGCCAGCATATGGTCGTGGCAAGAGCTGAGGACCGAGACCCGTGCTTCCTGGGGCACGAAGATCCTGTCCCCGAACCATAAGAGACCATCTCTGGCTAGTAGAGCGGTGTCAGGTGGGAGAGGAGCGCTAGTGGACGCTTGTCTAATCTGGGTAAGTAAGTCCCCCTGGAGTAGGAGGAAATTCCCTGAAGACAGGACAGTGTCTGGGGACGAATAGGCTTCAGGCTCGCTGTACATCCGTGACAACGCGTCAGGCTTGGTGTTCTTCGATCCGGGACGGTAAGTTATATGGAACTGGAATCTGGTAAAAAAAAGTGCCCACCTGGCCTGCCGCGGTCTCAGTCTTCTGGCGGCTTTCAGGTATTCCAAGTTCTTATGGTCAGTATAGATAAGAATCGGATGGGTTGCTCCTTCCAGGAGGTAGCGCCACTCCTCGAGTGCCGCCTTGATTGCCAACAACTCCCGATCGCCGACATCGTAGTTCCGTTCTGCCTCTGATAATTTACGTGAGAAAAAGGCGACCGGGTGCAAAAGGGCTTTGGGTCCCTGTCTCTGGGAGAGCACTGCCCCCACTGCTATTTCTGAGGCATCCACTTCCAGAATGTATGGCAGGGTGGAGTCGGGGTGTTTCAGGACTGAGGCAGAAACGAACAGATTCTTCAGTGTGGTGAAGGCCGCCTGGGCTTCGGTGGACCACTGGAACTTGAGACCCTGTTTGGTTAACCTGGTTATGGGGGAAATGATGGTGGAGAATCCTCTTATAAATTTTCTATAAAAATTTGCGAAGCCCACAAACCGTTGCACTCCTTTCTTATCGGTGGGGGCTGGCCAATCTAGGATGGCTGAAACCTTCTGAGGGTCCATCTCAATGCCCTCCACGGAGATGATGAGACCGAGGAAGGGGATACTCCGCTGTTCAAAGACACACTTTTCGGGCTTGGCATAAAGTCCATGGAGTCGTAGTCGTGTCAGTACGTTCTTGACGTGTTCTCGGTGCTCAGCTAGAGAGGAGGAAAAGATTAGAATGTCATCAAGATAAATAACAACAAATAGGTCGAGAAAGTCTCTGAAGATGTCATTCACGAAGTGTTGGAATGTGGCGGGGGCATTACACAGGCCGAAGGGCATAACTAAGTACTCAAAATGCCCGAAGCGTGTGCGGAAGGCAGTTTTCCACTCATCTCCACTCCGTATACGAACAAGGTTGTAGGCCCCGCGAAGGTCCAACTTGGAAAACACTGCTGCAGACCCCAGTCTCTGGAAAAGTTCTGGCACTAGGGGCAGGGGGTAACGGTTCTTAACCGTAATCTTGTTGAGAGCCCGGTAGTCCACGCATGGGCGTAATGAGTGGTCCTTCTTCTCCACAAAGAAGATCCCCGCTCCTGCAGGTGAGGTGGAAGGTCGGATGAACCCCTTCTGTAGATTGTCGTCAAGGTAGGTCTTTAATGTCCCCAGTTCCAGTTCAGATAAGGGGAAGATTCTCCCAAAAGGGATTTCTGCTCCTGGGAGGAGATCAATGGGACAGTCGTATGGCCTGTGTGGCGGGAGAGTCTCTGCACCCCTCTTGCTAAAGACGTCCAGGAAATGGTGATAAACTTCGGGTACCGCTTGACGGGTTTCGGCCTCAACCTCCAGGCACAGTAGGGAAGCAGGCGCCTCACCGGGTCCAGGTGAACAATGCTGATGACAGTAAGGAGAGGGGAACTCAATCTTCCCTAGGACCCAATCGATCTGCGGGTTATGGGCCCTCAACCAGGGCATGCCCAGTATGATGGGAAATAACGGGGACTTGATGACATCTAAGCACAGCAGTTCTTGGTGAATCCCGGCAATGGTAGCTGGTAGAGGAGAGGTCACGTGGGTTACTGGTCCAGATTTAAGAGCGGACCCGTCGGCCAGGTGTACAGAAAGTTCCTTTGCTCTTGGTCGTAGGGGGATGTGGTACCTGGAGGCGAAGGATAAGTCCAAGAAGCCACTGCATGCCCCAGAATCAATAATTGCGCTGGTTTGGATGTTCCCTTCGGGAAGCTGCAAGACAATGGGAACAGCCAGGTGAAACATAAGGTTAGGTGACACAGGAATACAGGCGGGAGAGATGGAGAAGCACTTACGGAGCTTTGCTGGGCAGGCTCGTACAAAATGTCCTGGTTCTCCGCAATACAGGCAAAGGTTGCCGACCCGGCGGCGTTGACGTTCCTCAGGGGTCAGAGAGGGGCGGAGCAAGCCCAGCTGCATGGGCTCCGGGGCATCGAACCTGGCGGTAGCGGAAGCTGGGGAGCTGGATACGGAGGACTGGGCACACGGGGAAGCATCCAAACGGGACGAGAAGACCCGGCGGACCTCTCAGCACGTCGCTCCCGTAGCCGTCTGTCTATTTGGATGGACAGTTCCATGAGGGCCTCCAAGGTGTCTGGTATGCCCACACGGGCTAGTTCATCCTTTAGAGGATCTGAGAGACCCATGCGAAACTGGTGGCGTAATGCAGCATTATTCCAGTCTGTATTGGCGCTCCAGCGCCTGAATTCCGTCGCGTAGTCTTCCACAGGCCTGCGTCCTTGCTGCAGGGTATGCAGGGCTGTCTCCGCGGTAGCGGTTAGCTGCAGGTCTTCATAAAGTAAGGACATGGCCTGGAAGAAGGTGTTTAAGGTATTCAGTGAGGGGTCCTTCTTTTCCAAGAGCCGATGGGCCCAGGACTGGGGTTCATCTGACAGCAGGGAAATAACAAACCCAACCTTGGTGGCTTCAAGGGAAAAAGTCCTTGGTTGTAAGGCAAAAAGGAGCTCGCAAGCATTGCGGAATGTCCTGAATTTGCTCCGGTTGCCGGAAAACTTCTCAGGCGGGGGAACCCGGGGTTCCGGTGGCAACATCACCACAGAGGGTGTAGCAGAAGTCCCAGGGGCAGCAGAAGCGGAAGCGGACAGGACTTGGACACGTTCCTCCAGGTTAGCGTAACCTTCCTGCAAATTCTTCACCGCCTGGGTAAGTCCTGCAAGGTGGCGGCAGAGATCTTCCATGGGCGAGACTCCCTGCGTGGGCTCGGACATGGCTGTCCGGTACTGTCACGTACCTAGGGATGGAGCCCAGAATGCAGGGAGCGGCCTCTCGTATGCCTCTGGCTCGTGAACCCCTGAAGGTGGGAACAGGGGCCCGCGAGTGCAGGGGTGCACAAGTGCCTGGCAGATGGCAGCTGTGGGCTTGACTGGAACCGTGCAGGTAGCAGGAACACGGGAACTGCAGACAGCACTGTAGGTTCTGAGGTTTGCAGGAACTTCTGGAACAGCAGGCTGAAGAGAACTCGTGCTTGAACACTGGAACGCCGGACGTGGTCAGGCAGGCCGGGTCAACACTGGCAGACAGAGCAGTTTCAGGCAGAGGCAGACACTGGCAGACAGAACAGGTCCAGGCAGAGGCAGGCGGGTTGTCAGAGTACAGGCAGGGTCGGCAACAGACGGGCAACAACAGGACCAGAGGAGCAGGCAGAGAATAGTCAGACAAGCCGGGGTCGGAGGCAGGCAGCAGGCAGGTGTAGTCAGGAACAAGCCGGGAAACAGGAATCAACAGGTACTTAGTAATAGCAGGGGTCTCAGGAAACGCTGTAGACCGGACAGCAAGAGGCCTCAGTTACAAACTTCCTCTTATAGGCTCTTGGGCGCCAATGGCTAATTGACGGCGCGTCAGCGCACCGTGTGTACGGGGCATAACTCTCCATCTCCATCTTCCACATGAACTCCACACTGCCCCAGCTGGGCTGAACCTAAGTATTGGAGGAGGCCTGCCACCTGCCAACCTATCTGTTGGGGATGGGTCAGGGCCCTCAGAATACTCCATCCAGCTCCTCCTAAACCCCTCCGACGCCAATGCGCGCCGACAAGCGCTGATTGGGTTTGAAGGAAGTTCTGTGGGCAGGCCCTCCTGGGTCACTGGGATGTCATATATATCTATACATTTATCTATTGCTTTATTGCTCTGTTTCTTTTTCTGTACCTATACACTCACTAATATTTACTTTCTACAGAGCAGATCAAAACTGATTTATAATGTATAATACAATGAAGTGGATAGATACCTAAGTGTCTGGTTATTACCAACTAACTCAATGTCAGTTATCAACTGAATTTTAGTTCAGGCAAATGTAGGACATAGCTGTTTTATACTGTGGGTCAGTTAAGTCCATTCTTTAAGCCCTCTACATCTGAGAAATCTCCTATTAATTAATATCAACATAAACAGAATTAGGCTAGAGCAGACGCTATGAACTGACATTTTAAATCAGTGAGCTATTGAATCACTGAACAAGAGCTGAATATTTTCTTTTTTCCATAATAGGTTTTGGCAAATGAATAACCCTATGGGCTCTTTTATGGGAATAGGAAGAGACTAGTTGAAACCTCAGGCAATCTGGCTATGTGCACTAGATGAGACATCATCTCACTTGATTTGCTGTTACCAAATCATTGACATAAACTAAGTCCTTGAAGATTAGCTGCATAGGGGCTTCACTCTAAATAATAGTTTACATCAAAGTGATTCATCTGTAAAACCATTCACTTTTACTTGATGTACTAACTGTGTTCTTGTAATATGAGCTGATAAGGGGAAGGAAAGAGATACCAACTGGCCAGTGCTGAGATTCCTTTCACAAGTATGCCAACCTTTTATTGTAGATATTTAACTTCTTGTTACTTGAGGCAATGCAGGAACCACATACACTACTTCTTGACTGTGATCCTAATTCATTTTATGTATTTAATATAAGTAAGGATGGACAAACTGGGCCAGGTTTGGTTTGCAATAGGTTCCCTGAACCCCCAAAATTAGCACCAACCTCATTGAAGTCTATGAAAGGCAAAAATAGCTTTTTTTTTTTCTGGCCCTAATTAAGATTAATAGGCAATCTATTGTTGAAAGGAGGGAATGGGGACCTGATCACTGCCATCAGGGAAATGTAAATAAATATTGTTCAGCAGGGGAAAAGGGTCTATTCATCAAATGATGTGATTGACAATTGATTTACAGCATGACTGAGGTTGGATTTACATTAAGGGACATTGTTTACATTTTTGACCTAAAAAAAGTCAGGCATACAGTATGTCATTTAGCAATGGTAGCACTACTGCTTCACTACTGCTAGTGCTACTGTCAGACCAGTTTGTTGACATACAACTCCCAGGCCAGTTTGTTGACATACAACAGCCAGCCAGTGATCTGTCATTTTCAATAAGATTAGCAGCAGGGCAGTGTCATTGGGCAGCATCATTGTTCAGTGGATCATTGTGGAGGTGGGTAAACATTGTTGGGCTGTAGGTCATCATAATTCTTACATGACATGATTGATGTTGGATTTAAATCATGGTCCTTTTTTTTGATTTTTCTTAATAAAGGACTATTTTACAGTATAGGTATTTTTATTTTTTAACAGGGGGTACTATGTCCTTATTCCACCTGGGAGGTTGGACAATATCTGGAGGCCTTCCAGATTCTGATAAGTTTTCTCCCCTACAAACCACCATATCCCTTTTGGGGGACAGAATGTGGGCATAAGAGCCTTTTTATTCTCATCACCATGGAGACAAGGGGTGCCATGTAAAAGAGAGAGGCTTTTCCACCTACCCCCCCCCCCCCCCCCACAAGGTACCCTTTCAATGTTGAAGGCATGTGTCTTGAATTAATTCAGGAGGAGGGCTGCATGCACTCTGTCCCCCTTTCTTGGCCAAACATGCATGCCCGATAAAGGCTCTGGTATGAATTTTAAGGTGGACCCCATGCTGTATTTAGCAGGTCATAGTAGGCCACAAGCCTGGATGTCCTCTTTATAAAAAGGGCCCCCTAAATATCTATCGCCTACAAAGGAAAGAGTACACTATACATATTAACCTTTGAAAAGGCGCCACAATGTAAATCCAACATCAACCATGTCATCCAGCAATGTAGATCCTCGTCAGTCATGATGACCCACTGCCCAATGATATTGGTGTTAAAAAGGCCCACCAACTACCAATGCTATGCAGCTGCAAAAGACACATCATTGGATGGCTACTCTATGGCAACAAATGGGCTAGGGATCCTGAGTGACGTCATTGGTCAAATATGGTAATGAACGTATTTTGACAATGATGCCACCAAGGAGCCCTGGCCCATAAAAGACCCTCTCTTCGCTGAATGCTACTTACAAAAAAATTGCATTGGTACATGCTCCTCATGTCATGCCCCTGTTGATGTCTTTATACACGAAACGCATCGGGCGGACACGCTTGATACACCACTACTGCGTTACTACTATATCTTGTTTTTATTTGATTTTTTTAAAATTGATGGCAAGAATTTTTTAAACTATATGGTTGAAGTTGTTATACTCCTCCAAATAAATACAATCCGTGATTGGATTTTTTACGCTATGAGGAGGCCCTCTATCTCTTTTTTATCTCCATGGTCCTGACCCATTGAAGTTTCCGGGTAAGGGCAAATCAGTGTTTCTGTGGTTTCACAACCCTTTGGAGTTTGGTTGTTTCATTACCATCTGAAAGTTGGTGAGTATAGACTGTTGCGCCGGCTCAGTCTTGTTCCTGGTTCCTGATCCTGGCTCATCACCCCACAAACAACACCAGCCGGCACACCCAAGCTCGTTTGACCCCTCACCAACGGTCAGTGGGTCCATCTTAAACGGTAAGCGTACCAGATCCCGTCTTTCATTACACAGTTCAAGACGTCGTCCAACCAAAAGAGGATGCTACGTTTTTGAACATTATATATAAGAATTGCTATATGAATGTTTATTCATTTCTACTTATGAATTTCACCATATGGACTATTGCATGATCATAATCACTGAATGATCTCTAGCACTTGTTGAGTTTTCAGGCTTTTCAAGACCGTTAGTTTCTGTTTTGATCACTCCATCCACATGTTATATGCGGTGTAGGATATTTCTTGCAGATTGTTCGATATTTTTATTGACACCTTTTTTCACTATCTAATTATAGGGTTTACAGCCATTTAGGTTCTATAACCTGGTATCTAGCACTTAAGTTTTCCCAATATACACATTGTGCACCAACCACACTGTATCTTGATATATGTTATCCAATTAGGTGAGTTTTTATATCACCATCTGGTTGGATAAATTTATGTAGTTTTCCAAGGGTAGTCGGTAAGTATGGACTACTTATATACACAATTTACTTTTGATTCAACTTCAAACACTTTAATAACATCTTGACGTGGACTGTTCTGATTTCACTATCTCAATGTATTTTTCATATAGACTAAATTCTGAACATTAGCCTTTGTATTTAGGATCACATTTCTATCTACGGCTAGCGTCCAGATACATATCTTTTAGCGCTACACTTTTTTTATTTTTATTTTTATTTTTATCCTCATGTCAGTGCCTAGCTACACACACTCTTTTCTAGCAAAACCTTGCAAATTGGTCTTTAAATAGGCCAAAACTAGATTTGGCTCCCATTAACTTCAATAAGGTTGAGCGCTATGCTTATGGTTTGAGAATGTCCTGCCTGGTTCACTGAAAATCCTGCAAACTAAACTTTGCCGGTAAAAGTACTAAAAAGTACTTTTATTACTACTAAACACTGGTATCTGCCACAAGCATACGCAAATGCCCTAAGTGTTTGTATTCTAACTAATGCCACAGTGTTTAGCCCCTAAATAAAGGCTCATGGAACACAATTTTACAAACCACTAAATCACCAAAATTTCTGATAAATACATTTACTTTCAATCTCCCACAGCCAACCAAGATTTTGATCAGGTAGAAAAGTACTAAGAAAGTGCCATTTAAAACGTTCCAAGTGCAGTTGCACTGCATTTTCCCTTGTAAATGTGGTAAAGCTTAATTTTGTAAAGAATACCAAAAAATCAGGTGAAAGGAAAAATTTAAAAAATTAAATAAAATGTTTGCTTGCACATGACTGGATGATCAGCAGGGCAGAGCTTTACCACATTTACTAAGCTCTGGCGAAAGTGAGTGCAACTGCACTTGTAAAGTGCACAGTCTATTTGCCTTTAGTAAATACACCCTTTTATCTCAATTTTGCATTATAGAAATGATATGTGAAAACACTTTACAGTTGTACATCTGATTTCTAATCTGTTTGAGTGGAAAACTAGCTACTGATAGTTGCCAAGAGATCAAACGCCAAGGATTTGTGTAAATGGGCAAATGTATGTGTAGCGCCCTGCTCCTAATGGGCAGACGCTATAGGTGTAAATTTAGGTTTGTCTGAGCTGTAGTTTAGCTCAGACTGATTGTGTTAAATTTCTGGTTTCTGTTCCAGTTCAGCTGGGTTGTGTAGTGTTCCACTTGGCCGCGGGTGGCGCTCTCATCATCGGTGTTGGAAATGCAACAGGCTGGGAGTATTGAGTATCTTTTTGCCCGGAAACAAACCAGTGGGAGTGACTCACCCACTGTACTTTCTGGGAGAGGGTACTTAAGGGACATACACCGTTGTCCGGGGTAGTTCTCTGACCTGATGGCCCTCCTGGCCTAAGGTGTGCCGTAGCAGTTTGACTGTCTCTGGGCTGGCTGGCCTGAGGCCTCATCATTGAAGGTAGGCCCAGGAAGGTAGAAGGTAGGCCCAGGAGTTCTGGGGCCTACCGGTCCAGGGGTAGCCCTGTGCTGTCTTGCCTGCAGGTAGAAGCTGAGCAATTTGAGAAACCAGGACTTTTCTCAGAGAGGACCGAGCAACAAAGCTGGTATCTCAAGAAGAGCCTGGAGACTCAATTGGAGGACTCATCCCGGGTCATCTACCTCACAGTATTGCTGGCTTGGCTGAAAGAAACTGGTACTTTGTGACTGTACTTTGACTTTGCAAAAGTTATTAGTTACACAATCCTGTGGCAGAGGATTGTGCAACGATTCTACTGTATTCGTCAAGTCTGTGGCTAGGACTATGACCGAGCATTTCACCGGCTGCTAGGTCAGTGAGAGAGGCCTATCCGGTGGTTGCTAGATCCAGTTTGTGGAAGTTGTTTGTCCTCTGGATCAAAGAAGTACCCATGATCCGCAATGCAAGGTACCTGAATCCCCCCTAAACCTCCATCACTCTATTTGATTTTGTTAATAAAGCATCGGAAAGAAAGAAAAATTGTTTAAATATATAAAAAAAGAAACTAACTGAGTGTTTGGAGCTGACATCTGTGAACATTTAAATAATGTAATTGTAAATATATAAAAAGTTTATTAGAAACAACATGAAGGTAAATATAAAAAATAAATCCCCCTATGTGGTGGACTTTTAAGGCACACTAGCATTTTTATTATTATTTTTTTACTAGTAATGGCGGCGATCTGCGATTTTTATTTTTTGCCCAAGAGAGAATTTTTTTAAATAAATCTATTTATTGTACTGTATATATATGTAAAATTATGTTTAAGCAGTATTAAGCTGCCTTGGGCAGCTTTTACATTCCCTCGACATGTATGGGGAGAAAATATAAAAAAAAAGTGTACCTAAACAACACATATATAGTCAACAAGTGCCTACATAGGTATACATCATAGTCACGTCCCGCCGTCTTTTAGTAATTTCTCAAAGTCAACCAGCGCGTTTCAGAGATATGTACAGTAGGTTCACATTAAAACTCTAATGCCGCGTACACACGATTGGAATTTCTGACCATAAATGTTCGATGTGAGCTTGTTGTTGGAAGTTCCGGCGGTGTGTAGGCTCCATCGGACATTTGCTGTCGGAATTTCCGACAACAGATGTTTGAGAGCTGGATCTCAAATTTTCCGACAACAAAATCCGTTGTCGTAAACTCTGAGCGTGTGTACACAATTCCGACGCACAAAATTCCACTCATGCTCTAAATCAAGTACGAGACGGAATTGCTCGGTCTGGTACTAGCGTTCGTAATGGAGATAGCACATTCGTCACGCTGCAAATTTTTTAATCTTTTAATGCAGCGCAGTCTCTTCTTCTTCTTCTTCTTCTTTAGAATGCTAGAATAATGAAGTTCTGACAAACTGATTTCTTTATTATTTCTCGTGATCTCCTGAATAAGATCACCAGATCTTCAGATCTCCAGAATAATGTTTCTATTTTTTTTATCAAGATCTCCTTATTTTATTTATATGTTTTTTTTCTAGTGATCTCCATAATATTTTTTTGTCGTTTTGTGTGTCAAGTTACCACAACACCATTATTATCTTATATTTTTTAACCTCAAAGAGATTGGTTGGTGTTGGTGTCCCTTGTTAATTTGACATTGTATTTTTGAAATGTACCTGCCTACTCACAAACAAACTGTCCTTTTTAAACAAAAACACATAGCCAAGTATTTGTGAAATGAAAAAAGACATTTATTAGGGGTCATAACAAAATAAAGAGGAAGGCAACGCTGGATAAACTGTTGAAATTGGCGAAGCCTTTGTACCCCAGGGCAGACATCAATTATTTGACAGGCCAAATTGGTAGCCTGAGGAGTCCATTTAATAGTGAGCACAATACGGTCAAGGACTCTGAGAGATCGGGAGCAGCAGCATATAACATATATGTCCCCAGGCTGTGGTCTCACAACAGCCTGCGTCTTTTGCCAGACCAGACCGAACCCAGGCCATCACTCTCTTGACTTCCTTCCAAGCTGTGGCTGTGGTGTTGGAGTTGTGGCAGGAGGTGGAGGAGGAGTATGGTGCAACGTGACTTTTCTTGGTGAGTTCGCCCCTCACCCCCTTATTTAGGACCTGAAATATGAGCTCCTCAATGATGAGGCATTGGCCCACCTCCATTTCCTGTATCTTACTGGCCGTCATACACGCAAAGGCCTCCTGGACATTAGGGATGTTTGTGAGTACCGCAGTAGCCTGCCGAATTAAACCAATCGCTGACTCCTCCACGTTCCTCCCCTTTCTGGGCCTTTTTTTTGGAAGGCGGAGGGGAGGAACCTGGGATTCAGTCAGGCTACTGGGCACGGCCACCTCCTGGCTGCCACTTTCCCCTGCCACCTCCTGGCTGCCACTTTCCACGGCCACCTCCTGGCTGCCACTTTCCACGGCCACCTCCTGGCTGCCACTTTCCATGCCCTCCTCCTGGCTCAGACTTTCCATGCCCTCCTCCTGGCTCAGACTTGCCTGTGTATGAAAATGGGACATAGTTTTCGTTTTTTGGTCATCAATCACACACAATTTAGAGCTCATGAGTGTTCCGAATTGAATGTTAACAAATAGAAAAGACTATACTTCTGACCCCAGCATTTGTCCCAATCATTTTTGGCAACTACTGTCTATTGATATGTAAACCACTTTGTTAAATCAGAAATTAGTGATCAATAATAACATCTAGTTAACATCATTAATTTTTGGCAAGAAATATGTTTAACAATGCTCTACCTGGCTAAAGCTGGGCTCCTCCACATCTTCCTGGGTGGAAGGCCCAGGTTGGACTTCTGAAGCCTCATCTGAGGTGGAAAGAAGAGTGGAAGGATGTGTGGAAGGAAGGGTTGAGAGTGATGGCCTGATTTCAGTCTGGTCTGACAAAAAACGCAGTCTGTCGTAGTACCACAGCCTGGGGACATAAACGTCATCTGCTGCTGCTCCTGATCTCATGGAATCCTGGACCTTTTTGCGCTCCCTATATATGTGCTCCTCAGGCCACCAATTTTGCACTTTAAATAGGGGATGGTTGCCGTGGGAATCACTGGCTTCGCCAATTCCAGCAATTGATACAGCGCTGCTTTCCTCTTTATTTTATTATTATAAAAAGGGTGTTTCACCTTCCACAGACAGGGCAGCTCCCTGTATTTATCAATGAAGCTAGGGAGGAAGTCATGATCATTGAATCTATCCATTTTCTCTGCAAGACACAACACAAGACAAACGCTAATGTCAGGCTAAACTCTCCAAATCTTGTCCCAATATAGGCCTCAATCTATAAGCAGTATAGGCCACTGATGCCCCAAGTTAAAATTGTACCTTCGTTAGCACGATCGGTGCTTACGCTACTCCGTCCTCCGCTCACAGATTGTATGTACGACGCACGTGTGTTATGCTTTATATACACTGCTCGTTCATAAAACTTTGCCCGCTCATGACCTTCTTTCTAGTATATTCCCCCCCCCTTCTCTTTTGGCGCAGTGGGAGAGCACATGGCAGAGACAGAGCAGGTGCATGCAGAAGAGAGCAGCAATGACGAGGAAAGCCCGGAGCCACAAATGTCTAGATCCAGGAGATTTAAGGCCTCAAATATGTCCTTTGGTGAGATGGTGGAGATGGTCGACATCTTGAAGAGGCCTGACTATGACGGGAAATATGGATCGTACAGAAACCCAAATGTGAGAAAGGCCAAAATCATGACTAAAGTTGTGAAAAGTCTGCAGAACAATTTTGAGGTACGGCTATCCAAGGATCAACTGAGGAAACGATGGTCAGACCTCAAATTTAGGGAGCAGGATCAGTACAGCAGAAGAATCAAGAGAGTGCTGCAAAAAAAAGTAAGTATTTTGTCGTGTGTTCCTATTATTATTATTATTTTAGTGCTGCTCCATGTGCTTTTCTTACTGTTGTACAGTTTAAAAATGCTGTTTAAAATGGCAATTTTTAGGTTTGTGGGTACAGTAATCTTTCGTAGTAAACATTGTTTGTTCGCCCACTAATACAATGTTTTTGGCAGATGCAGGTTAACTACATTTGTTCAGGCCTATTTGTATTAAAAGGAGTTTGTTGTCTAGATGGGTTTGTAACTAGAATGAAATGCAAACTTGATTCAGTGTAAGGAGAGGACACTCAGCAGCTGTTTACACATCTGGACGCAGGAGCACTAGTGTGGGACATCAGAACACCCTTTTTAGGGTGTCCCACACAGGTGCTCCAGTGGATACTAGGGGTGTCTCCATGTGGCAAACTTGCCAAAAAAGGTAAGTATTCCAGCTTGAAGAAAGGGAAAAAATCATGTCTTCAGCTTGGAACTCTGCCAAAGCAGACAATTGTATAACACTTCGAGCAATGTTTCATATTCCTATTTCTTGCCTCAAATATCTGTGTGCTAAGTATAGCTTTTTTTATTCACATAGGGGAGAAAAGACTCGGGACATCAGAGGACACTAGGGACCCCCAACCTCCTAAAGAAGGGAAAGTCCCCATACCACAACCTGATGATATGGAGCGAGGAGAGGTTCATGACGTGGTTGAAATAGTGACCACAACAGGTGAGTGTCTGAGACCACAGCTTCAGGTAATAGATGTATGCCTGCATATTTATAATACATGGTGTGTTTTTTTATTTTTAGGTGATGTGAAATTAGTTTCTTCTTCCACAACATCTACAAGTGCAAGTGCACACGTCCTCATCTAGGAGATCATGGTGTGCAATCGTGATTTAGAAAAGATAAAGGAAAACCACAATGACGTTCAACAAAAAATGAAGAACATCATGGATGTTTTAGGCATAATCTAAAACACACAAAAATTGTACCGTTTTGTCGAGGACTTTTTTTATTTTAAATCAAGTTTTAAAGTATTTTAAAAGCCAAATTTTGAAGATGCACACAGTGTGTCAACATGTGCTATCTGCCATCACGGGATATCAATGTACGCGTTTTTGGGGTGCAACCCCTTCCTCGCAACTAAAGTAGATGAGAGGAAGGGGTTGCACCCCCGAAACACGTCCATTGATCCCCCATGATGGGAGCTAGCACATGTTGACATTAGGCATGGGATCAGGAGGGAAATCCACATTTTGACTCCCAATTTGTGTGCATCTTCAAAATTTGGCTTTTACAGGGGTGACATCACCCCATCTGATGAAGGCAATATCAACACAGTTTTGATATAATAATGTCTGATATTGCCTTCACTTTTTCAAAGTTGAACTTTGTAAGTTCATGACTTGTGTATGTTATGGTTTGAAACATGCCTATTTAACCAAAAAATAATCTAATATCAAACATAAAAACAAAGGTGTTGGTTTGTTCAAAAACCCTTTTCTAATGCACATGTGAATGTGCACGGAGTAAAATGTTTTATACTCAACAATGTGTGGCCTCTTCTTTCAATGATCAATACCAGTTTTTGGAGTTGGTGTTTACAGTGACAATGGGGGTTATTTACTAAAGGCAAATCCACTTTGCACTACAAGTGCAGTTTCAGTGCACTTTCAGTGCACTTTCAAGTGCACTTGTAGTGCAAAGTGGATTTGCTTTTAGTAAATAACCCCCACAGTGCTCTAAAATTTGCCCCAATCAGGCCATTTTAGGGACTCAAAACAATTAATTCATGGTGCTGAAAAGGATGATTATTTTTAACATTAATGCATTACATACATTAACAACAAAAACAATGTGTGTGTAGCAGACCCACAACAGATTAGTTAGCTGAAGAAGAGATTGTCACCTCATGTATCAAATAAATTACGTTTGCACTATTTAAGAAAATGGCCAAAAAGAAAAGCCCATTGGAGAACCTAGGAGACAGCTAAAAGAAACACAAGCAGTAAATCAAATTAAATATTATTTCAGTTCAAAATAAAAATGTATTTTAAAAATGTTTCTCTAACATTTGCTGGCATATCAATGGCCCCCCAACCCGCAAAGTACTCCAGATATTTTTGTCTGACTTTGCGGGCGCTTTGGGGGGGGGGGGGCAAGCCAGGACGGCCAGCTTAAAATGCTGTCAGGGTTGGTTGATCTGGAAAGCCGGCCTCAGGCTCAACTGAGGCCACATAGTTAGTAGCATTTTTCCTTAGAATATTGTGCATAATGAAGCAGGCAAGGACTATATGGTTGAGTTTATATTCCGTCATGTGGATTGGCGTCAGGAATAGGCAGAACCGGCTGGCCATTATGTCAAAAGCATTCTCCACCACTCTTCTGGCTCTGGCCAATTCTCTGGTCCGGGGTGAGGGTCCTCATGGAAAATGGCCTCATCAGATGTTCTCCTAGCCCAAACGCTTCATCAGCGACGAACGCGAACAGAAGACCAGCTACATTGTCTTCCGCAGGTGGCAAGCCCAAGCCATCATTCTGGAGCCGTCTGGGCGATGACTCCACCATCCGACATCCGGCCATTCTTCCCCACGTCCACATACAAAAATTTGTATGTCACCAACACCACCGCCAACATCACAATACTATTAAACCCCTTGTAATTATAATAGTATGACCCCCAGTTGGGGGGTGGGACGATGTGGATGTGTTTCCCATCGATTGCCTCTCCACAGTTGGGAAAGTCCCACTGCTGGGCAAAGTGGGATGCCACAGTCTGCCATTCCTGTGGGGTTGAAGGAAACTGTGGAGTCAAACAAGAAAAAAAAAATTGTACTTTTGCACATAACATTGCAAGCAGATTAGACACAAACAAACAAGAAATTTTAAGGAGTATTTAAAGACAAAAGTATAAGGTCCACTTATCAGATTCCTCACCCCCTCTGATGGCCCAGTGTAAAAATTTTAGGGGGGAGATGTTTTGGACAGGTAACCCTCTCCACTTCATTGAGAGCTGAATGCATACATATTAATGCGTGTTACTTTGGCCAGCCCCTCCTTACTTACACTATTGGCAGCTCACTGGACAGGTAAGAATTGTCATAATACAAAAATATGAATACACACTGTAAAAATGTAAGCACATTTTTACATTCTGCAATTACCTATCAAGATAATAGGAGAACAAAACTTTAAACAGTACCATTTGAAAGTATTCAGGCAGGCCCTTGCACTACATGCTTTGGTGAATTCATCCATAAATCTGACCACAAAAGAGGTAGGTATAGTGTGTATGGGTTTGGCAAAGTCAGCAGATAGAGGATTGGTATTGGTTGACTTAGCGGTTGGGGGGGGGGAGGGTTCCAAATGAGTTTTGGCTTCCAAAAAAAAGCCTCTTGCACTATGTATGAATTTAAGGACAAAAATAACATTTGTACACATTTTAGGGGGTGTTTAGGGTAAAGCACTACAATGGAGCTGACAAAATACATTGTTAAGTGACTAGGCTAGGTGTGTATGGGCCCAGGATAGCATGCTGGGGAGGTTAGTGAAGGCAAATATGCATGAAGGACAAAAAAAAAGGAGCATTAAAAGTTTCCAGCATGCATGAGGACAAAGAGGACAAACACTAGGGGGCGCTGCAGGGGTTAATGTGTTCCCTATAGGAGTGATTCTAACTGTGGGGGGAGGGGACTCACAAGGGGAGGAGACCGATCGGTGTTCCTCCGTACTGGGATCACATGATCGGTCTCCTCTCCGCTGACAGGACGTGGAGCTGTGTGTTTACACACACAGCTCCACGGTCCCGCACGGTCCCGTTGTTTTAATGGCCAATCGCCGGTGCCCGGCGGACACCAGGTCCCGAGTGACACCGCCGGCGGCGCGCGCGTGCCCCCCAGGCGGCCGGGAATGGGAGGACGTCATATGATGCCCACCCAGGATGGGAGATCCACCTTGTGGGCGTCATATGACTAGCCTTTCTTCCCGAGTGATGGCTTGCCGCATGCAGGTGTCCTGCTTGGTAATATAGGGGGACAGCAAAGCCAACAGATGGTGAAAAACGGGGTCTGTCACCCGGAGATAATTCCTAAACTCATCAGGATTATTCTCCTGGATCTCCCGCAACAAAGGCATGTGTGAGAATTGGTCACGCTGGAGCAACCAATTCTTGGTCCAATTCTTGGTCCACTCCTCTTCCCCATGTTCATGGACAGGGCTTGGGTCAAAGTAAGAACCCCAACACCAGGCCCCTGCATAGCACGAAGTCTATGACGAGTACGTAAACGCAACATGACTTCAAAACGGTCGGCTGGTCAGAACGAACTAACAGAATGCACTGAAAATCAGAAAGGCCTGAGAAGAGCGAGCTGAAAATCAGAAACGAGTGGACAAGAACGCACTGAAAAACAGATATGAACCCACAAGCACAAACTGAAGAGCAGTAATGAACTGAAAAGCACGAGGCTGAAAAGCGTGAATCGTCTCTCACCAAACTTCTACTAACACGAGATTAGCAGAAGGAGTCTAAAGGGTGGTGCACTGGCTATTGAACTTCCTTTTTCTAGTGCCGTCGTACGTGTTGTACGTCAGCGCGTTCTTGCTGATCGGAATTTCCAACAACATTTGTGTCGACCTTGTGTATGCAAGACAAAGTTTCAGCCAACATCCGTCGGAAATAAATCCACGGTTTGGTTGTTGGAAATTCCGATTATCTGTACACGGCATTAGAATGTATGTAACATATACTATTTCTTGCTGTCTATAATAATTTTTCAAATAAAGACACTGGAAACTCATTAAAATGAGAACTGGAAACTCATTAAAATGAGAAATAGTGTACGGTAGGCAATATCATGGCATTCATTTGATTAGTGTCATTAAAATTATTAAAGATGACAACTGATTGGTTGCAATAGGATAATGCACTTTGCACACTGCTTTTTTATTTCTTAAAGTGGATGAAAAACCTAACATTAATTATTCTTAAAGCATTCCCGCCCCTCTCCTACCTATCCTGCATACACTATATGAAAAGATCTGTTTACTAACTTCTTTTTAATCTGCTCTGGTCACATGATATTGGAGCTTCAGCTCCCTGGTTGCAAGGAAAAGAAGGTCTACAGATCCTTTTATACAGGGTATGCAGGATAGGTTGGAGGAGGAAGGAGAGTGTTTTTAAAAATAGTTTGTTTTAGGCTTAACTACTACTGTGAGTAGACTAGTAGTGGACTGATTGAAGGTGTGCATGGCGTCTAGACGCACCTATCTTTTAGACAACATTTTACATTTTTTAGGTGGTGGAAGGTGGAGGTTTGTTTGATTTTTCTTTTTGCTTTATATATAGTATTTGTGACTAATACAATTTTTGTATTTTTAAGTGGTCTCTAATTTTTTGTTTGCCACTATACCCCTGAGGCTCAATGATGTGGTAAAGTTGATGTTACCTTGTTCCTGGTTATCTCCTCTCTTGTATAGGCTTGATTTTGCCACAGAGCCCCACTTATACTTGAATTGTGAGTGGGTGAGTAACTAAGGGTATTTCATGTACTCAACACACTATAGCTCCCTGTGTTCACATAATTTCTGCATATACTACTGTGAGTAAGCCTGACAATTGAAAATATGTATTGTATGTAGTTGTTCTGACTGTAAACATAGACTATATCCCCAATACAAAGTATACTTTCAGGTACGTAGGGTTACATGTTCAACAGACTATAATTATCATCAATTAAATATACAAAGTTTTGGAAAGCTTTTACTCTATTAGCATAGAATTTATGAATTTCCATTCGCTAATATATTCCCTTGAGGGATTACAATTCTTGATCCCCTATGTTAATCTGTTAGGTATCAGTGATTCCTTCCTCAACTTCCCTAAGGATTCCAGTTCTCTGGTTGTACAGTAATGATATAATGACAAAGGAAACATGATTATGTAACGAGTAAACAACAAAAAAAATCACCTCATCTAGTGATTTGTAAAACTTTGATGATTCAATTAAAGAGTTACTTCATATGGCCAACAAAAAAATCATCAAAACAGCCACTCTTCCAGAGATATCAGTATATCCAACGTTTTTTGTTGTTTATAATAGAGTAGGGAACAGTAAAACCCTTTTTTAGGGTTTTATGCTGCCTGTATTCCTTTGGGGAAATTTCCCTTAATGTCTTGTTCAATAGACATAAGTGAAAGAGAGTAAGTAAATTCAGGTTAAGACATCACAGTTTACTATGCTTCAGTTATAAATAAACACAAAGAGTAATCAGGAATAAGGGGGCGGCACTCAGGAAGGGGGTCCAAGCCAGAAGAGGGGAATCCGATGCACAGGAGGAGGTGATCGATATGGCAGGGGGGTGATTACAAGAATCGATCCCCTGCTCTCCATGCAGCAGCTGAAAGCCGCAGGACAAGTAGGAGCCCTGAGT
Organism: Lithobates sylvaticus; assembly: GCA_028564925.1. Taxonomy (NCBI): domain Eukaryota; kingdom Metazoa; phylum Chordata; class Amphibia; order Anura; family Ranidae; genus Lithobates; species Lithobates sylvaticus. The sequence continues at coordinate 356,731,196 of CM053026.1, read as the reverse complement.
AGGAAGCTTCCATATTTAACAGCAATAGTAATTCTGCTGCTAAATGTTTCAGTTTCTGCTGCAGCTGGAAGTTTCGCTTGGCAGACCATGGTAAACCTCCCAAACATTGAGCAAATTTGCAGCCTTTAAACATTGTACACACTTCAGAGACCTCATATTATTTCCTCTGCTGGTCAAGTTATTTTCTCTATTGGTTGAATATTTTTAACTATTATGGTCAAAAGCTTTTTTTCTCTTTGGATCAAAAGTTAAGGAATGTTACATTCACTCTGCGAAAGGCTTTAGAGACTGACCTTTTACACATATTACAAATAATTATGGGTATTATTCTTGATTTTCATGTGAATGTTGAGACATTTCTCAAAATACGTTTTTGTGTAAGCCCCTTATTGTTTGCAGTTGAAAATCTGTCCCTTTTTTTGTAAAACCGATATATATTTCTGTGTGCAGTTTGACAAACAAATTAGCTTCTATGTTTGCAGCACAAAAGAGAAAAGAGGCAGACAGTTGTTTTTTGGCCACACTAGTGCTAGTGCAAATCTAAAATTGTTGCTTTGGTCACAATACAGAGCCAAAAATTAAAGTAGCATCAAACCCTCAATGCAAATAATATTTTTAAACAAATGTATATCCACTCCTTTTCTACAAAAACACTTATATTTGCATTCTGAAAATCTCCCAGCTGGGGCCCTCTTTGCTGCACTTGATGCTAATTCCAGTCACAAACTGTGCAATGGTCATGACATGATGCTTTGGGATTATATGTCCCCAAATTCCTTGCCACCCATTACACTGCACATGTGTGACCTAAGCACAATATGCATGTGCATCCCTAGCATAGCACCCAAAGGGCCACAATGCTAATGTAGCACTAACCCCTGAAGGAGCTGTTGGTATTTGATTGGGCTTACCGCTCCTTTACTGTTCCACCATGTACGTCATAGGGGTCCCATTAAAGATTTATTTTCATAGATTTCAGCTTCGACACACAGGGGCTGATTTACGAACGGTTTGCGTGAGTTGTGGCACATGCCGATGTGCAACAGGCGTTTTCGTATTTACAAAACATTTGCGCCTGTAACACAGCGCAATTCCCCATTTATTATAGTATTCTCGGCGCACTGGAGGAGGCGATGGGTGCGCCCCTATAGACATGGCGCACGGCATCTTCAACTCAAAATTTAAAGAAGCTGGAAGTGCCAATATTATGGGGGTGATGTGGGGTGATTTGAGAAAGTATAGTAATAACTGCCCAAGTAACAAATATGCCCAAAATAGAATGAGAAAGTAACTTTTTCTGAACAAGCCTGCTGCGCCTGCAAGTATACTTAGAACTGCGTGAGGTCAATTTATGCACTCCGCATGCGCAAGCGGCATTTGCGCATGTTCAAATGCTTTGGTTCACTGCGCCGGCAAAGTCTTAGTAAATGCCAAGCAAAGTAAATGCATTTGCATGGGTTGAACGGCGCACTTCTAAACTTGACTTTTTTTAACGGGGAGTCAGTCAGGCTCCTAGGCCTACCCCCCTCTTGGCTGCCACTACCCACCTCTTGGCTGCCACTAACCCCTTCCTCCTCCTGACTGCCACATTCCACAGCCACCTCCTGGCTGAGGTCTTCCTGTGTATGAAAAAGGGACATAGTTTGAGTTATTTGTTCATCAAACACACACAATTTTCATCTAGTGACTGTTGCAAAATGTTTACAAATAGAAAACCATACAATTCTCAGCCCTGCAGTTTATATTCTAGCCCCAAATGTCTCCAACACTACTGTCTGTTGATATGTCAAACACGTTAGGAACTAAGCAATTGTGGATCCTGAATTAACTGAACATCATTTATTTTTCACAAAATTGGTTCCCAAACTACTATACCTGGCTCAAGCTGGGCTCCTCCACATCTTCCAGACTGGAAGGCCCAGGTTGCTCCTCGGAAGCCTCATCAGGGGTGGCCTGCGCGCAAGGAAGCGTGGAAGGAGGAGGCGAGAGTGACTCCGTGACATCAGTCTGGTCTTTGAGAAAATGGAGCCTGTCATAGTACCAGAGCTTGGGGACATAGACCGCTGCAGCTCCAGATGCTTGGGACTTCAGGACCTTCTTGTGCTCCCTGATATACGCACTCCTCAGGCTGCCAATTTTCTGTCTTAACTTACGAACAGTTGCCGTGGGGAACGTTGGCTTTACAAATTCCAAAAGTTTCAGCATGGCTGCGTACCTCTTTGGTTTGTGGCCGTAATAGGGGTGTTTGCCCTCCCATAAAAGGGGAATTTCCCTGTATTTATCAATGAACAGGGGGAGAAAACTCACGTTGTTGAATCCGTGCATAATCTCTGCAAGACACAACACCACACAAAACACTATAAATAATGTCAGGCTAAACTCTCCTAATCTTCACCAGAAAGAAGCCTCAAGGTCTAATCAGTCTAGGCTAGTTATGTACCAACGTCAAATTGTACCTTCGTTATAGCGATCGTCTCGTGCGTGAGCTTTCTCTCCCCTCGTCTCACAGATCGTGGCTACGACACAGGCGTGTGACGTTTTATATACAGTGCGCATGCGTCAAACTCCGCCCGCCCCTGACGATCTTTCTTGTCTATTCCCCACCCCTTCTCTTTACGGCGCAGTGGGGAGAGCACATGGCGGGGACACAGCAGGTGCGCCCCAAATATTACACCAACGAGGAGAAGGACGAGGAAAGGCCGGAGGCAGAAACGTCCCGATCCCGGAGCCTGAAATTCAAGGCCTCCAATATGTCATTTGGAGAAATGTTGGAGATGGTGGACATATTAAAGAGGAGCGACTATGATGGGAAGTATGGGCCTTACCTCAACCCCAATGTCCGCAAGACCAAGATCATGTCTAAAGTTGTGAGGAGGCTGTACAATCATTTTGGGGTACAACGATCCAAGGAGCAACTGAGGAAACGCTGGTCAGACCTGAAATTGAGGGAGCCCGATCAGTACAGAAAGATCAAGCGAGTTCTTCAAAAAAGTAAGTAGTTGTGTTTTGTGTTTGATTTTTGGCTTGCATACTGCTCCATGTGTTTGTATTTTTACAAAGTTGTACATTAGAAAATGGCCACTTTCATGTTCGTCTGTGCATTCGATCGTACTCAACCTCGATCTTTCTGCCACTGTCATGTTCGTGTGTGTGTCCATTCGATCGTACTCAACCTCGATCGTTCGGCCACTTATAATACAATGTTTGGTGTTTTTTTTGGGGAAAGGAAGTTTGAACACAGCTACTGGTAAGCTAATCAATGTATGCCTGCCTCATTTCCAAGACAAAGATTTTTTGTTTTTTTTTGGATGTTTTTAGGTGACGTGGATGTTGTGGAAGAAGAATCGCACTTTACCACAGAGAGTGCCCACGTACTCATCGGGGAGATAATGGTCTGCAATTGAGATCTAGATGACATAAAGCAAAACATCAATGATGTTCAATAAAAATTGAAGAACATCATTGATGTTTAAGGAAAAATCTGAAAACGCACCAAGTAATTAACACACATTTGTGGCTGTTTCTGAACACATTTGCAACTTAAGAACTGTGTGAAATTTGGAACATGCACACATTGTGTCCACATGTGCTAGCTCCCATCATGGTGGATGAATGACAACGTTTTTTTGGGGGTGCAACCACTTTACGAACTACTAAAGTGGTTGTGGTGAAGGGGTTGCACCCCCAAAAAACGTCCATTCATCCCCATGATGGAAAATGGCACTTTTGAAGATTCTAGGCATGTGTTTTACCATCTAATGTCCATTTTCAGACCCAAATTGTGTGCATGTTCTAAATTTCCAGTTTCCAGGGGTGACCCCCATGTGATGAAGGCAAGATCAAACACACTTTGAACATATAGTCATGTATGATCTTGTCTTCACTTTAGAAAGTTGAACTTTCCTAGTTCCTATGTTCTGTTTTGCTCCATGCCTGGTTTTAACAAATGCGGAATGTTTGTAAACAATGTTGTAAAGAACCAAGATCTTGTGAGTTTTGCCAAGAAGTTTGTAAATGCACTTGTGAATGTGTTGCAAGTAAACTTTTTTAATTTTCTAAATGTGTGGCTTCCTTATTTAAAAACACAAAAGCATTATGTATGTCAAATGTAAAGGATTTGGGGGGCAATGGGTGTTATTTACTAAAGGCAATTCCAGTTTGCACTGCAAGTGTATTTTCCAGGGCACTTTTGCACTGCACTTGTAGAGCATAGTAGATTTGACTTATGTAAATAACACCCACAGTGATTTGTACGAAAACACGTAGCACACCATTTTTGGGAATACACACATTTCTGTCATGGTGATGAAAAGGAGTATTTTGGGTGTCAGTTATGCACTACAAACCATCTCTAGACAAAAGATTAGGTATCAAACACACAACATGAGAAGAATCTTTTTGGGAAGAAGAGACTGTTACCTCCTTTTGCCCAGAAAGTGCATTCCCACTGTTGAAGCTAAAGGGCAAAAAGGTATATCTCAAATAAGCTAGAATATGGAAATGACAAGAAATCATAGGTTTGGTTAAAAAATATATTTATTTAAAAATGCCTCTCACACATCGTCAGGCAGAGCAATGGCCCCCCTACCCACAAAGTACTCCATATATTGCTCGCGGGCATTTAGAGGGGGCAAGCCTGGACGTGCCACTTGAAGGGCTGTGAGGCCGGCATTGGAGGGGGCCCTCCACATCTGGGCCAACGGGCACCACATAGTTGCTGTTGTGTCTTTTCAAAAAGTTGTGCAATATGCAACAGGCAAGAACTATGTGGTTCAGTTTGTATTACGCCAAGTTAATAGCCGTCAAAAACAGGCGGAAGCAGCTGGCCAGGATCCCGAAGGTGTTCTCGACCACTCTGCGGGCTCTCGACAGCCTGTAATTGAAGACCCTCTGGTCTGGGGTGAGGGTCCTCATCGGGAAGGGCCTCATCAGATGGGGAGTCAACGCAAACGCTTCATCTGCGACAAAGACGAAGGGGAGACCTTCAGCATTCTCCTCTGGAGGTGGCAAGCACAGACTGCCACTTTGGAGACGCCAGTAGAACTCCGTGTGCGCAATGGCACCACCATCCGAGATCCGGCCGTTCATCCCCACGTCCACATACAAAAACTCGTATGTCGCCGACACCACCGCCAACATCACTACACTATTAAACCCCTTGTAATTATAATAGTAGGACCCCGAGTTGGGGGGTGGGACGATGCGGACGTGTTTCCCATCAATTGCACCTCCGCAGTTAGGAAAGTCCCAACGGCTAGCAAAGTGGGAGGCCACAGTCTGCCATTCCTGTGGCGTGGAAGGGAACTGTGGAGTGAAACAAGAAGAAAAAAATTAGTCACTTTGCACATAAACATTGCAAGCAGATTAGACACTAAACATCTTGGAACAAGATCAGACTTTTACATTTTAAGCTGGAAAGTATTTGCAACGCAAAGTAGAGGGTCCCCCTAGCAGATTACTCACCCCCCATCAATCCCCCCACTTCTGATGGGCCATTGACAATAACTAGGGGTTTGGGGGGGGGGGGGTTTGGACAGGTAACCCTCTGCACTTCATTGATTGCCAAATGGCTCAATAATGTTTGCTAGTTTGGCCAGACCCTCCTTACTTAACACTATTGGCAGCCCACAGGAAAGAGAAAATAACATTCCAAATCCCCAACCCCCCACCCCCCCCCCCCCAAAAAAGGAACGCACATTTGGACATTCTGAAATTACCTAGCAAGCTAATAGGAGGGAAAGAACACAAAAAAAGAGGAAATGGAAAGTATGGAGCCAGCCCCTTGCACTACATGCTTTGCTGAATTCATCCCTAAAGATGCCCACTATAAAGAGGTAGGTATATAGTGTGTATTTACCTTGGGAAAGCCAGCAGATAGAGGATTGGTACCATCTGACTGAGCAGTTGGGGGAGGGGGTTCATAATGAGTTTGGCACCCCCCCCCCCACCAACAAAAAGGGAAAAAAAGGGGCTCTACATGAAGTAAAACACACAGCAAACATTTGTGCATATTTTAGGGGGTGTTTGGGGGAAAACAATACTATGCAGCAGACAAAATACATTGCTTAAGTGACTAGGCCATAGGTGTCTATTGGGGCAGAAGAGCATGCTGGGGAGGTAAGTGAAGGGAAAAATGCATGAAGGAGAAAAGGGGCACAGCATATTAGAGCATATTGCAATCATGGTAATTAGGGAAGGAGGTCAAAAATACAAGACATTAGCAAACAGAGCATACATAGAAGGGGAAATGTTACCTTAATATAGTCCTCCTGCAGGACCTGGATGATGGCAGAACAGGTCTCTGGAATAATGATTCCCAGGGCCTGGGGAGAGATACCTGAGGAGAACTTCAAATCCTGAAGGCTTCTCCCTGTCGCCAAGTACCTCAACGTAGCAACAAGCCTCTGCTCCGGAGTGATGGCTTGTCTCATGCAGGTATCCTGCCGGCTGATAAAAGGGGTCAGCAAAGCCAAAAGACGGTGAAAAACGGGGTCCGTCATCCGGAGAAAGTTCCTGAAATCATCAGGATTATTCTCCCGGATCTCACGAAGCAAAGGCATGTGCGAGAACTGATCACGCTGAAGCAACCAATTCTTGGTCCACATACTCCTCGTCACTCTGTCCATGGACGGGTCTTGGCTCAAAGCTAAAAGCCCGACACCAATTCCGCGTACAGCACGAACTCGGCGATGAGTACGTACGGGAAACATCGCTCACAAACGGTCGGCTGGTCAGAACGGACAAACAGAAAGCACCGATAAACAGCAAGGCCTGAAAGAACGAAATGAATACCAGAAACGAGCAGACAATAAGCAGTGAAAATCAAAGCATCCTATATCAAGATATAGGCCGCAATGACCAACAAATGCGAACTGACTACACGCACTAATAAACAGATACGCACGACAAGCACAAACTGAAGAGCAGTAACGATCTGAGTCAGAAAACTGAGAAGCGCGAATCGCAAGTCCCCAAACTTCGACTAACTCGCGATAAACGCGGGATCAGCAGAAGGAGCCCAACGGGTGCCTGACGTGGTGCTGAACTTCCCTTTTGTAATCTCGTGGAAGACGACTTACGTCACGACGTTCTTGCAAACCAACATCGGACAAAGTACGACGGACATGATCCGACGGACCTGGTCCTCGGATAATCCGAGCGTGTGTATGGGGCTTTAAAGTGTAGTTCCCAGGTATATTCCAACATTTTCTTATTTAGGCAAATTAAATAATTCTCCCTTCAGGGACAACTTGTGATAGTTTTTTAACCCCAAATCTAGTCCATGCCCCTGGATCTTGGATGGAATCCAAATGTGGGAGCTCTGGATTTCTCCATAGTGGAGTGTTTGGGGATAAATCCCCCCTCAAATGGTCCTCTTTTGCCATGGCTGCTCTCCATATTTTTATTGTCGTAATCATCGAGGGAGTCAGATCTGGCCTATATTTTAATCCATGGAATGGCAATGACTGCAGTGCCTCCAGTGACTGGACCACTGCGGCCTCTACCATCGTGGCAGAGTCAAATCCATCCAGATTTAGCCATCTCCCTATTATCACCAACTGTGTAGCCATATAATATCTATAAAGGTCTGAGAAAGCCAATCCCCCCTTTACCACCGGACACATAAGTACACTTAGTTTAATTCTAGCTGGTTTGCCTTTCCATATAAATGTAGAAAACATACCGTGTAGCTGTGTAAAAAAATTCTTAGGCAACCACTGCGTAGAATTTCTAAATAAATACAGAAATTTAGGAAGAATCTTCATCTTTAAATTTATACGTCCCAGCAGCGACAGGGCAATGCCTCCCAGATCTTTAACTTTTTCTTATGCCGCGTATACACGGTCGGAATTTCCGATGGAAACAGTCCGATGGGAGCTTTTCATCGAATTTTCCGACCGTGTGTATGCCCATCGGTCTTTTTCTGTCGGAATTTCCGACGGACTTTGAATTGAGAACCTGTTCTTAATTTTTCCGACGGAAAACCTTTCTATCGGATTTTCCGATCGTGTGTATGCAATTCCGACACGCAAAATTCCGACGCATGCTCGGAAACAATTCGACGCATGCTCAGAAGCATTAAACTTCCCTTTTATAGTGCAGGCGAACGTTTTTTAAGGCGTGGTGTTATTGACCGTCGGAATTTGGTGTGACCGTGTGTAGGCAAGAATTCCGACCGCGTGTACGCGGCATTACACTCTTGTATTACTGGATCTAAATTCAGCATTTTAAAGTCTTTGACCTGTCGAGATATTATTATGCCTAGATACTTCAATTCTGATACCCATTTTAACGGTAGATCTGGGGAAGCTGTATCTTGTGCCCCTTTGTCAATAGAGAATAACAAAGACTTATCTGGTATGGATTTTGAGGGGGGCCCCCACGCCATTTTTTTTTATTTTGGCGCGGGGTTCCCCTTAATATCCATACCAGACCTAAGGGCCTGGTATGCTCTTGGAGGGGAACCCATGCCGTTTTTTTTTTTTAAATTTGTCATGGAGTTCCCTCTCGAGAGCTGATTATTCTGTGATTGGCCACAGCCAAAGTCGCCTGGCCTGGGTGTGACTTAAAGTCGTGTTGTTAGTCGCCCCAAGTCATGTTGAAGTTGCCCCAAGTCGCGCTGTGATTCATATTCAAGTCGTGTCCAAGTTGCCTCCCAAAGCCGCACTGGAAGTCGTGTTGCTCCTGTGTGAATGGACTCTTAATGATACGGCGTGCGCTACTATCAATGGCATATTATTATTGCTGTTGCGCATCTTAGTAAATTACCCCCACAGTCTCTTTTTCCAATGCTTTATTTTAGAAAAGACATTTCAATAGAGGGATGGAGGGATTAGGGGAATTCAGGTACCTTTGAATTGCAGATCAGGAATACTTTCTTTGATCCAGAGGACAACAGACAGCTCCACAACTGGATTCAGCAACCACCGGATAGGTCTCTCTCACTGACCTAGCAGCCGATGCAATGCTCAGTCATAGTCTCTGCCACCGACTTTAAGATTCAGTAGAACGGTTACACAATCCTCTGCCACAGGATTGGGTAATTAGTGACTTTTTGCAATGTCATAGTCACATAGTACCAGTTTCCTTCTCCAAACCCACGGTACTGTGTGGTAGGTGACCCGGAATGCATCCTCCAACTGAGTCTCCAGGCTCTTCTAGAGACACCGGCCTTGTTGCTCGGGCCCCTCTCTGAAAAGTCCTCCCATGGATCCTCCAGTCGCTCTGCTTCTTCCCGCAGGCAAGACAGCACAGGACCATTCCTGTATTAGTAGGCCCCAAGACTTTTGGCCCTACCTCTTCAGTTACGACGCCTCGGGCCAGCCGCCCCAGAGCAATTTAGCAGCAGCCACACACCTTAGGCCAGGAGGGCCATCAGGTTAGAACACACTCTGTCACGGGGTCTGTCCCTTAAGTACCCTCTCCCAGAATGCACAGCAGGTAGACCACACCCACTGACTGTTTCCGGGCAAAAAGGCACTCAATACACCCAGCTTGTTGCAATTTCCAACCTTGGCCGAATAATAGGGCGCCTTCCCTAGGCCAAGGGGAAAACCACACAACCAGCCAAGCTGAAACAGAACCAGAATTGATAACAATATCAGTCTGAGCTAAACTACAGCTTCAGACAATCTAAATTTCCAATTATAGCATCTGTATTAAAAATACCAGCGCTACACTAAGGACCCCAGACTCACTCGGTTTGCACACCCTATGCATGGTGCCCTAGGATGCATAGAATGAGGATGACACATCAGGGTTACTCAAGGGAAACCCTGCAAGGCAACAAAGCCACCCTAATAGATGAAAATGAGTTATGCACTACAAAGCTAATTAGGCTACAAACAGAAGCTGAACACAAAAAGGGGGTAGGAGACAAGCACCAATATTGCACCCTGGTCTTAAACTGGGTTTCTAATAAATCTAGTTGTGCTAGGTGGTAACTAGCATGGCTAATTGGTAGTCTTTGATCCACTGATTTCTGTCCTAAGTCTGAGTTTAATTTGTAGACTCTCTCTTCTGTCAATAGGTGGCACTGTTGCCTTTGGCACTAGGATGATGGATTGCAGTGAAATCAGGTGATGGGTAAATACGTTGTCTCAGCCAATCAGCAGGAGTTTCTTTGGCCGCTGTGTATGCTGGGATAGGCTATTTATTCGGGAAGGGTCAGGTGATCGAAGTTCTTTCCGCCTGGGGCTGCGGCCTGGGTGGATGTGTGTCAAACAGCTTCTGGCTGCTAGGCCTAAAGCCTGAGGCCTATCCAGGAGTCCTACTGGCTGCTAGGTCTATGTGAGGCCTATCCAGTAATGCAGGGTTTTTCAAAGGAGGAGCAGCAAAGGTTAAGCCTGGGGCAGAGCCACGTGTGTTAAAGGCTCAGCCGAGGGGAGCCTGTTCGTTGCCGAAGGTAAAGGAGAAGCAGTTGTCATAGGGATGACCACTCCTGTTACCAGGGGCAAGTTTGGAGTGAAGTCTGAAGGAGTACCAGAGCAGACAGCTGTGGGTGAAACTCAAGGGATCCAGCAGGTAGCTGAGAGTCCAAGAAGTCTAGTGAGAGACATCGAGCTGCGCTTGAAGATCTACAGTGGGATACTGTGAGTTAAACTGGAAGATCTACAGTAGGATACTGTGAGAGAAGTTGTTGCTATAGGAGGCTCTCTTTCTGTATTGCTGTCTGCCTAGTTCTATTTGTGGGTCTGCAGAGTTTGCCTAATTGCTATTGCTTTTGCCTAAGGGTGTCCTGTGCCCTAACCCTCTCTCCCACCGTTCCTAAAGAAATAAAATCTTTGTTCAGTTTTACAAAAAGTGACTAGCACCCAATCTTTCCACCCTGCACCACACCCACTATGCCTAGAAACCTGTACCCTGAGGAGGAATGTCAGTTCTTCCTGGCTCTGGGAGTCACCATCAGGCCTTTGGAGGTCGAGGAGACTGCTACATCAACATAAGGTATGCTTAATATCACCTTAATGTTATATGTTTGCACCAACTGTAAATTGCACATTAATTAGCAACTTAATAAAGTGCATAATTAGCAAAGGACAAATAATAAAACAGTGCTATACAGTGGCAGCTGGTGCTTCAATTTTTTTTGGGGGGCAAACAAACCTGCCCACTCGCTCGCTCGCCAGCCTTGCTCGCCCATTCGCAAGCCCGCCAGCCCCCACACTTAACCCATCCATGTCGCGGGCGGCTTCGGTGGTTTCCCCAGCTTCTCCTCCCAGCCAATCCGGTCATAGAGATTAGGGGGACCCGCGTCCCTGTGCCCCTTATAGACAGGCTGCCACTGGTGCAGTGGTGTAGGGTGGGTTGTCAGTGCCAGGGGCAAGGCAAGTAATTTGGGCCCCCTAACCTACAAACTTTTAGCACTCCCCGAGTCCCTTCCCTTCCTACAATAGTACTGACCAACCTGATTCCTACACTGACCACTACACTGAGCAACCTAATTCCTATACTGACCACTACACTGAGCAACCTGATTCCTACACTAACCAACCTAATTCCTATACTGACCACTACACTGAGCAACCTGATTCCTACACTGACCACAACACTGACCAACCTAATTCCTATACTGACCACTACACTGAGCAACCTGATTCCTACACTGACCACTACACTGACCAACCTAATTCCTATACTGACCACTACACTGAGCAACCTGATTTCTACACTGACCACTACACTGACCAACCTAATTCCTATACTGTCCATTACACTGAGCAACCTGATTCCTACACTGACCACTACACTGAGCAACCTGATTCCTATACTGACCACTACACTGAGCAACCTGATTCCTACACTGACCACTACACTGACCAACCTAATTCCTATACTGTCCATTACACTGAGCAACCTGATTCCTACACTGACACTACACTAACCTACCTAATTTCAACAATGACTACACTAACCACTATACTGTCCACTACACTGAACACTATACTGTCCACTACACTGACCACTATACTGTCCACTACACTGAACACTATACTGTAAACTACACTGACAACTATACTGTCCACTACACTAAACTGACCACTATATTGCCCACTACAGTACACTGACCACTATACTGTCCACTACACTGACCACTATACTGTCTACTATACTACATTGACCACTTTACTGTCCACTAAACTACACTGAACACTACACTGTCCACAATACTACAATGACCACTATACTGTCCACAATACTACACTGACCACTATACTACACTACACTGACAACTATACTGCCCACTACACTACACTGCCCACTATACTGTCCACTATACTAAACTACACTGACCACCTATACTGTCCACTACACTAGACTACCCACTATACTGCCCACTATACTATACTGACCACTATACTATACACTATGCTATACTACACTGACCGCTATACTGTCCAATACACTACACTGACCACTAGACTGTCCACTATACTGCACTACACTGACCACTATACTGTCACTACACTAAAATGACTACTATAATGTCCACTATACTATACTACACTGACCACTACACTACACTGACCACTATACTGTCCACTATAAGATACTGACCACTATACTGTCCACTATACTACACTGACCACTATACAGTCCACTACACTACACTGACCACTATACTGTCCACTATAAGACACTGACCACTATACTACACTGACCACTATACAGTCCACTACACTACACTGACCACTATACTGTCCACTACACTAAACTGACCACTATATTGCCCACTACAGTACACTGACCACTATACTGTCTACTATACTACACTGACCACTTTACTGTCCACTACACTACACTGTCCACAATACTACAATGACCACTATACTGTCCACAATACTACACTGACCACTATACTACACTACACTGACAACTATACTGCCCACTATACTGTCCACTATACTAAACTACACTGACCACCTATACTGTCCACTACACTAGACTACCCACTATACTGCCCACTATACTATACTGACCACTATACTATACACTATGCTATACTACACTGACCGCTATACTGTCCAATACACTACACTGACCACTAGACTGTCCACTATACTGCACTACACTGACCACTATACTATCACTACACTAAAATGACCACTATAATGTCCACTATACTATACTACACTGACCACTACACTACACTGACCACTATACTGTCCACTATAAGATACTGACCACTACACTGTCCACTATACTACACTGACCACTATACAGTCCACTACACTGACCACTATACTGTCCACTATAAGACACTGACCACTATACTACACTGACCACTATACTGTCCACTACACTACACTGACCACTATACTGTCCACTATACTACACTACACTGACCACTATACTGTCTACTACACTACACTGACCACTATACTGTCCACTACACTGAACACTATACTGTCCACTACACTGGCCACTATACTGTCCACTACACTATACTGTCTACTATACTACACTGACCCCTACACTGTCCACTACACTACATTTCACTGACCACTATACTGTCCACTACACTACACTGACCACTATACTGTCTACTATACTACACTGGCCACTTTACTGTCCACTACACTATACTGACCACTACACTGACCACTATACTACACTGACCACTATACTGTCCACTACACTAAACTACACTGACCACTATATTGCCCAGTACACTACACGCCCTATACGCCCGATCACAGAGCACTGAACAAATGGCGGCCAGAGCGCAATGGACAAAATAAATTTAAATTAGAAGGCAGCCAGTAGTGACACACACTGGGGTGGAATTTCGCCCCTCTAAATATTGGACCCGGGGTTGGTGCTATATGTTAACCTAAGCAGCAAAAGATCTATCACAGTCAATCAACAAGCCTAAAACACCACTATCACAATCTTTACAGAAGTGTACCAAATAAGTATGAAGTTAACTGACATTCTGGGCTTGCAGATAGGGAGAACCTAGGCTGCAACATTTTAGGGGGGGGGAGTCTAATGCCCTCTATATCAAATAGTTCCCATTATTGACCCTGTTCTACTCTCTACTGTAATATTCCTATACTTAAAGTGTAACTATAGGCAAAATTTAAAAAAATGACATACCATGTATTATGCAGTCTGTCGACAGCATTAACACAGCAGAGTTGGTTGTTCATATAGTCCCCTCTGTAACATATTTTTTCTTACCTGTTTATCCTGCCAGATCTGTAATACTTCATACTTCTTGTAGCAAAAGTGTTACGGGAGATTCCTGTCCCAGCTGCTAAATGGTCAAAGTAGCTGTCAATTAACCAACAGGGGCATTGACTTAAAGTCTTTGTAAAAGCTGAAGGTTTTTTACCTTTGTGAATTCTATGCATGAAGGTAAAAAACCTTCTCTATGTAGCAGCCCCTCCTAATACTTACCTGAACCTGATCTTTCTCCAGCAATGTGCACAAGAGCCTTTGCTCTCTGGGGAAACTCTCCTCATTGGATAAGGCAGCAGTGGGAGCTATTTGCTCTAGATGCTTTTAATCACAGCCAGTGAGCCAATGAGGAGAGGGGAAGGGGCGGGGCCAAGCCATGGCTGTGTGTGGGAATAGACACGCAAAGCTGCGGTTCGTGAGCGAGACAGCTCAGGTGCCCCCATTGCAAGCTGTTTGCTCTGGGGGCACGTGGCAGAAGGGAGGGGTCAAGAGCACCGGCGGGGGGCCTGAGAAGAGGAGGATCAGGGCTGTTTTGTACAAAACCCCTGCACAGAGCAGGTAAGTATGACAGGTTTGTTGTTAAAAAAAATTACTTTAATATCGCTTTAAGTGGATTGGATAAAACACAGGTGACAACCATTCTGAAGAACTTGTAGCTGATGGTCACCCTATTAAAGTGCCTAATGCCGCGTACACACGGTCGGAATTCCCGATGGAAACAGTCCGATGGGAGCTTTTCAACGGATTTTCCGACCGTGTGTATGCCCATCGGTCTTTTTCTGTCGGAATTTCCGAAGGACTTTGGATTGAGAACCTG